>MU121080.1:0-45713 GCA_014904835.1 Paxillus ammoniavirescens
CAGGAGTTGGAGGGGGATTGACAATGGTGGTATCAGTGGATCCCCAGGTAGTAGAGACGTTGGCGGGGGTTCTGTTGGAGTAGTCCCAGGAGATATCAAAGTGCCAGTCGTTGATGTTGATGCGAAGTTCGAAGGTTTCCCTGAGCAGAAAGATGATGACGTGGTATGTCAGATAAGCTTGGATGGTCAGGTATGTGAGGCAGCAGTAGAGGAACATGGAGTGTTGGGTTCTGTGAACACAAATAGTCAGCACCTATACAGGGCAACAAGCAGCCATTGACGGTGCTAGAGAGATCATAGCAGCCCCCTTGAGGGCGCTGTGAGATCGTTCCTCAGCAGCGATGAACACACTTGTTCCTCAGCTAATGTCTAGCCATGAAGGCGATATTACAGGGAGCTGGAGAGCACACTCAATGCAACCATGAAGGCGCAAAGAGGCTGCATCTCGGGGCTCATAACCTGTTGAAGCAGGCAAGGATATGGCGAGAGGAACTCTCTACTCACCTGTGCTGAGGAGGGTACTTGCTGGTAGGCAGGTAGTGGTTGGAGTATAAGAAACGATCTATTGAGCGCTATGATAGCGCTGGGTTTATATACTCATTACAGGCATGACATGTCACTGATGTGACTGTTGATGGGACAAATAGTCCTTATCTACTTACTTATCTAATCTAGTAAGCACGCTGTAATGAATACTGTACATGCTGCTATAAGCACAAGTTCAACAGGCATTTCTGTGCCGTCGTAGTGACCCGTTAATCCTTCATACTTCGACTCACAAAGTATTGAGTCTCGGTATGTAGTCCAGTTCCGTCCATCGACTGCAAGTTCCGGAATGTCGAGCACTTCATCCAAATCGGCCATGTTGCAGGAATTTCAACTGTTGTAAGACTGGCCCTTTTCAAGCTCACTGAGCAGGGCTCATAACCTATTGAATAGTAAGTACTGTACTAGATAGTCAGTACTACTGTAGGTAACTCTATAATAAGGTACTCACCTCAGTGGTTGGGGAAACCAGCTGAGGTGTAACTACTACGGTGTACAGAAATGTACTACATGCTTATGTAAGCTAATAGTGTAGTTTGAATATCCAACAAAACAAACATGGTACAGTGCATGTCAGTGAAGCTTTACAACAGTTGAAACACCTTTATTGATATAGTTTAGCACTCCAACATACAAAGTTAACCATCACAGAACTCACCTTCAAGGTACAGTTAATTATATCCCAATGTGAATAAACATGATTTGCTCTCTCAGTGGAATCTTCTGCTTTCTCAATGATTGTAAGGCCTGGTGTAAAGCCCTGGCTGCCCTGGTGCAGTTCATGACACCATCCACACAAAATTCTTTATAGAACTCTGAGGCAAGCAAGAAGGCAGCTCCATCATGGACAGACCACTGAGTCCCAATCACACTCCTGACACCACCAAACTGCAGCCCTGCTGCCAAGTGGATCATTTCATCAGGTGTCTTGGTGTCCCTAACTGCTGTTTGACAAGCAGAAAGGTACACAAACTCGTGCTTAGACAAGTCTGTTCTGATGATGTCAATGAGTGAAAGTGGGCCATCAAGCATTTCCAAGGAAGACTTGAATGGTTCCTCAAAATCTTGCTTTCCACGGCAGGAGAAGTGGATCCACTCATGGTTTTGTAGTGCATCAAGTGCTACATCTCTTGTTGATGCAGTGCTTGCAAGCTTTGTGAAGACAGAGGTGAGAGGTGGATGTAGAAGATGTTCTATCAGGTCTGCTTCAAGACTTGGGTAGGGCAATGCCTCCTGTCTCCCCACTGGTTTGGCTTGAACAATGGCAGCAAATTGAGGAGCAGAAAAGCTGCTCCTTGTCTGGCAAGCCTTTATCAGTGTTGAGAGAGATGGTGTGTAAGATGAGACATAGAGTTGGTCGAAATTCCTTCCACCCTGGTGATATTCTCCTGTAGCATGCAATGGAAATTGAGTGAAGACTGATGAGGGGCACCACCAGATCCATGACCCCTTTGTAACAACTTTTTCTAGTTCAACCACCACAGGGGACACCACAGTGTGCCAAAGCTCATGCAAGACTTGTACAACATCATTGGATATATCTCTGTCTGAATAGACATGGAGGTCTTCCAGAATCTGCACCACCTCAGACTGTGCTGATGTTGGGGCATACATTTGCAACTGCTGGCACTCCACAATGACTGTAACTTGTTCTTGCCTTGAATGGAAGATTTCATGCTGAAAAACCTCAGTGAGTGTCATCAATTGTTGAAGCAGGCAGGGATATAGCGAGAGGAACTCTCTAACTCACCTGTGCTGAGGAGGAACACTTGCTGGTAGGCAGGTAGTGGTTGGAGTATAAGAAACGATCTATTGAGCGCTATGACAGCGCTGGGTTTATATACTAGTTACAGGCATGACATGTCACTAATGTGACTGTTGATGGGACAAATAGTCCTTATCTACTTACTTATCTAATCTAGTAAGCACGCTGTAATTAATGCTGTACATGCTGCTATAAGCGCAAGTTCAACATCAATTTATCCAGGTTGATATCCAGATGGATATGGATTGGTGATTGCCCATAGAGAACAATGACTGCATCACAAGAAAACTTGCTAGCAATGAGGACAATGATTGGACCCTCAGAAGAGGTTTCTTGAAGGTCTGAGAATGATGGTGGCAGGAGGAAGTGTGAAAAGCCTTCAATGGTCCAGATCTGTGAAACAACCTGGTTCCATTCATCCACGAGACGACTGTACTGTGCAGCTTCAGCCTCAACCATAAGTCTAGAACTATTCTGTGTGGATGACCAATCAGCTGGCTGCTGGTTGAGTATGAGGCTGAGAGACTGAAATCCCAAAGTTTCTGCATGTGGATCTCCAGAGGCAAGCTGACTGAGTGGGATACAAAATCATGCCATTTGAGTCCATAGTGTGGTCCAACCCTGCTCCAAGAGTTCCAGAGCTTGACAGCTATCACCACAACAGAGTGCACATGAGGCAGCATCAACATACAGGTTTGCAGAAAAATGCATCCTGGCTTGATGGCGAGCAGAAATTGATGCCATTGCAGAAAGATGGGAATCTAGGAGTTGAAGAGACCTTGCATAGGCATCTAAGGCAGAGGAATGGTGATGAGATTCTGCATGCTGAATCCAGGACATGCAAAATTTCAAGTGCAACAGGAAGTTTCCAGATGCAAAAGTAGTTGCTGCATTGAAAAAATCCATAGCACTGTGAAGATGTTCTTCCTCATGATGAGCCCAATAAAGGCAGAGATAAACACAGGCAGAAGTGTTGAGGATATTTACTTGACATGGATGGATGAGAGGACTCTCAGCTTTGGCAATATGGCAAAGGTGTAATGCCTCCTCCAGGTCCTTCCTATTGCCACCCCGCAGGGACCGTGTCAAGAGCACATTTGCGATGTTGTTCAGTAAGCTGGCACGAAGTGGGTGTCCAGGAGGTGTGAGCACCAGAGCATCTCGGTGGTGCTGGATAACCTCCTCCAGGTCCTTCCTATCGCCACCCTGCTTGAACTGTGTCCAAAGCGCAGTCGCGATGTTGCTCACTGAGCTGGCACGAAGTGGGTGTCCAGGAGGTGTGAGCACCAGGGCATCTCGATAGTGCTGGATTGCCTCCTCCAGGTCCTTCCTATCACCACCCCGCCAGAACCGTGTTAGGAGCTCACTTGCCAAGTTAATCAATGCACGGCAGTGCTTTGCGCGTGCCCTGGGTGTCCAGCTCAACATCCGCCTGTAGGACAAGATCACCTCCTCGAGATCTTGCTTCCGCCCTTGGCGTTCGAAGCGCAGCCTCAACGCAATTGCAAGATTGCACTTCCAGTTAACCCACTCAGGCTGTCCAGGGACGTAGAACGACAGTGCATCGTGATGCTGAGAAATGACATCGCCTAGCAGTTGTGGGTCATCTCGTTGCTGGCATTGCTCTAGTTTGCTATACAGCCCGCCGAACGAAGGAGGGGACTGCAGATAGGCCGGTTGCGTGGATGAGAAGGCCGCTGCGGTATTAGGATCAACCACGTCATTTGCTCCGGAGTGCATGAAACGAGTGTGAGCAACGAGTACCGCTGATCTATATTCGAGGCTGACAGCGGAACATATGTCAAGAACGCTATCCAGCAGCTCCTGCGCTTCGTCCGCATCCGCTTGTTGAAGCGGGATAACAGATCAATTGCCAGCTTGAGCAGGGTGGATGCGTGGTCACGATCATCACGAGGGCGAAGATCACGTGCATCTTGGAATAGAAAGATGGCCATATCCATATCGAGGTGAGCGCCAGTGGCTTGGCCACTGATGAACTTAGCCGTGGCTAGGTTTGACAAGGCTGCACCGCGAGCTGGGTTGTCGGAGGGGCAACGGTCCACCACACGACGGAAGTGCGTTACAACTTCCCTGATGTGGGACTCATCGGCATCCTTGTAGTAGCGAAGCATATGTGCGTGTCCGATATCCGTAGCCTCAGCCACGGCACGTGCCTCGTCAGGTTCAGCCTGCATCCAGATAGTTAGCCGTTGTAGACATACATGGTAGCTTCGAATTACGCACAGAAACAGGAGAACAAAATGCAATCACATTCGTATCTTGAGGGGAGAGTAGTTTCACGGTGACCTGGAGGGATGACCAAGACGAAACGACTTTGCGATCTTCCGGAAGGAAATAAAGTTCTGTGTTCTAGCGTTAGCACTGGCATAGAAGAGCAGCTGTATCCCTGACTTACGGCGAGAAGTATTACTGAGCTGTACTAAATCGCCAACGCTGAGGCTGAACTTCTGTAGTAGCTCGCCTCGTCCGAGCATGGGGCCCAACTCGGGCGACGCATAGATCCGCAGCTCTACCATCGACGACAGGTCTGAGGGCCTGTGCTTCCGATGAAAAACAACGTCGCGAAATGGAGGGGGATGAACTCACATATATATGTGATTTTCCCACTCAGTCATGCCCCCATCCACGAGCGCAGGTTTGTTGGCTGTTTGGTATTCCTCGTTTTCAACGAGTACGTTAACGTAAAATCCCGCAGGAATCTGTCTAAGACTAGCGGAGATGTATTGAAGACTAGAAGGAATCTGTTCAAGGCCAGGGGGAATTTGTCCAAGACCAATGAAAAGCTTCATCGCCTTCATTTCTAAGAGATATTAGGTGGAGCTTAGTATTGGATCGCTCGCATACAGAACCCACGCACTCGTGATGACCAGACGGTGGTCTTCCGGGAGCGTCGAGTGTACCGAAACGCCAGGGTCGTCCGGTGAAGATGGCGCTGGTGGTGGGTGGTTTATGCTGTCTTCCTGCATCTGAGGGGGAGACTGTGCTGGGTTTGCGTGTCTCCTGCGAAGTCCTTTCAGGCTGAGATATCGTTGAAACATAGTGATCGAGAGCTAATCGAGAGTGAAGTGGTACAACGATGCACGGTTCCTTCAACGACCTTCAAGCTTCAAGCTTCAAGTCTCGAGGCCTCGCCTTTGACCACGAGGCGTACGCATAGTACTACACCAAACACAGTTCACCTACTTACATAAGCATGTAAGTTATAGTCATGACATGGTTCACAAGATTAGTGCGAAACCAGCCCATACTACCATTACACAGTTACTAAGGAGACTGGAGTGTATCGACAAGGAGCCATATCACACAAGCTTCCTGCAGAACCACAACACTGATATATCTACCAGTGACGAATACATATTATACACGTACGTCTTGCTCTCCCTCCCCGCCTCATACCCCAACGCTCTCAGCGCCATCCTCGATGTCAACCTCAACAAGTGCCAAAGCACAAGACATCCACGCATTGACGTTCCTCTTCTTCTAGGCTGGTCCATGCCCTTCCTATCCTCCCTCGTCTACACGGGGGCGTATTTCGCAGGCCAACGGGACTGGAGCACAGTTCCTTGAACCCGGCGTGCCTGGGTTCTAGTAGCATTGTCCCAGCATCCATGCGTGTACTACCTTCACCCTGGAACGCGCAGAGAAGGAACGGGCAAGGTGGGAACCGAATTCTCCAGCAAACGAGCCGAATTACGAGAAATTGGGGATGCAGGGTGTGCGGATGGGGGCGTCGTTTTGGGACTTGAAAAGCCACTGGGGAGGGAAGTGGAGAAAGGGGGACGGACTGGTGACGACGTAGATGAAGAACGCCCCAGATCCCAAGACGATGGAGGTGGGCCACCGAGGTGCAGCGCTGGGACCTTGGCTACATCGATATCCTAGAGTCCCCCTCCCTGCTCTCCAACGTATTCGTCACGCCTGCTGAGTCCCTCGGCGAGATCTATATGTTTCGATCGAAAAACCACGTGTCAGCTATGGGCGCGTCGTTGCATGCGGATGCTCCGATAAAATCCGCCCTCGTCATGGTGTACGAAAGGTAGCAAGGACAGATACATCGACGGATCCGGCAAACATCTACAAGGTGGACAACGTCGAGGCTCGAATCACCTTGACATCCGGGTACCAACGAGCTGGATGAGCACGAGGTATGTGTCCTTTCTCGTGGCCGTGTGTAACATTGATTTACTGGTCCCCCATCCAGGTCGGTGAGACTAAGCCAGTGCAGACGGACACTATCACAGGGTACGGAGCTCTTGGAACATCTTGCTCTTACGGGGAGACGGGTTCGCGATCCGTGCGATCCCTGTGATCCAGTACTCGGCACTTCGAAAGCAGGCTCAGAGGCACGTATACTTTCGCACCTGTCGCTCCCTCCACGGTTCACCCAGCGTGTTGCTTCCGTATCTACAGATCAAAGGATCTGTTGGTTTCGTTTTCTGACTTTATTCTGCACCTTTCGCGTTATTGAATAAACTGGCCCGACTGTCTGTCCTTCATAACATTCGAGATTGGGATGCCACGGTGTGCTATATTGTGTATTTAGAATTGCTCGACGCTTGGTCCTTGATACGATGACATACTTCATTTGAGACGCTACGTACTCGTTATCCGAACAATGTGATGTAGTTTTATTCAGATAGTTCGTACTGAATGATCAGGGCCTGAAAGCTCGCGAGTGTCTGGGGCACTCTGGTTCGGACATGTGTCACGTAGCAGGTGCACGTGTCGGGATGGAAAGACCTCTGTCGAAGGCAACTGGCAGTTGGGAGTGGGCTTGTGCAACTGACGCTGTACTGGAGACCTGAGAGCGCATCGGTTGGGAAGGGTTCGTGCAACTGGGTGACCCCTCATGTGCATAAGGTGTTTGGGCCGTCAAACTGCCGAACTCACCGAAGCGATGAGGTGGTTAAAGGAGTGCAACTGCCGTGGGCGGGACACGGGCTGTCACCGTTGCAGAGATTGGGCTGGACTGGGTGCTGCACGGTCGGGGTGGACGAAGAGGAGTGATATTTCCATTCGCGAGGTTTCGGCTTGAGTGTAGTGGGCAGATTTCCCCTCGATATTGTCCATTGGCCCATGTTACTGTTCTCGATGTCTGTCAGTGATCAAGCATTCGACGAGAATGGCATACCCCTTTTTCGTCATCGTCTTCCAGCAGGATAAGGTTGCGCCGAATCTGAATCGCCACGCATACACTGCAATGACGAGTCTAGTACACGTATGGAGACGCAGCTGCTCGGGCAGGCGAGCTAAACACAGGAGTCCCCGCGGCAAAGTCAGGCGTCTTTCCCGTTATGAGCAGCCTCACTGTTCGCGAATGAACTATATCAGCAAAAAATGCGATAGACGAAAAGGCGGATGGACGCGTGGGCACTAGGGCCAACATCCGGATTGGACCAGACGCATGGGGACAGAGAAGGCGGAGGTAGAGGGAGAAGGGAAAGGAACGGCTCCAAGATAAAGCAGAAACCACTCACTAATCAGCGTGGCTATCCCAAAGCAGTCCCGAACACCACCATGAGGACTATTGACGAATAGGGTAGGTGACCGGCGTCCACATGAGCTGCCGACGCAGAGATAGAAGATGGGTCCCAACTCCCAAGCCGAGTTTGATCGTGGAAACGCCCGTGGGGATGAGATGGAAAGACCACCGTCGAAACGAGTCGCAATGGCACCAGCGTTATCTGCATCACCATCTCATTTGCTAGCTGCACCAGCGGCGTCGTGAAGGGGAAAATAGAGGTGAGCATAGTTGGAGAAGACCTCATGACGCGGATATGATTGTGAGAACAATGGAGAAGCGAGTCGTTCCGTGACACATCGGCGTTGGCTTGCATTGAACAGGGAGCTGCAACATTGTTTAGGATCACTGGCGATGAAGGGAGAGAGAAAACCGAAGGTTAGGGCATAGAAGGCGGTGCACAACGATGCCGGGAATGTCGCCAAGCAACCAGTGCGGGCGTCTAACAGACACGAGGCGTTCGACGTGTTCGTCTGATAACCAAGAAGTGCGCACGCGACATATATCCGACGAACTCACCCGCAGAAGAATGTTTTCAACTTCCCATTTCCGTCGTTCAACTCAGTCCAACACATCTACCGCTTTACAACCTCACCACCGCGACCCCCCACTTGCCCTTCTATCCGTCGACATGGATACCTCCTCTCGTTCTGTGCCTGTACAAGTACTCCAGGGCAACGAAGATTGGGTTGAATGCGTGTGTTTCTATGCTGATGAAAATAAGCTAGTGAGTGGCTCGACTGACGACATACTTCGGATATGGGACCGGAAGACAGGAGTAGCACAGGTGTTGAGTGGTCACACTGAAACGGTGCGGGAGGTAGACGTGTCTCTGGATGGGAAGATGGTCGTCAGCGGCAGCACGGATAAAACAGTCAGAATATGGGATGGGGAATCGGGAGAGACGATGCACACCTTCGAGGGTCATGAGGATGGTGTGTATTCGGTGCAGTTTTCACCTGATTCAAGTAGAGTGGTGTCTGCATCTTATGATCACACTGTGCGGGTGTGGTCAGTTGAGACAGGCAAGCTGGCAGTTGAGCCAATCGACTGCCATGGCGATGTCTACTGCGTTCGCTACTCACCTAGCGGAGACAGGATCGCGTCTGGGGCATCCAGCGTCCAGATCTGGAACGCGGAAACAGGAGATGGAATTCTCTCAATTCGAAACTCGTCAGTCATGTCGCTTGCCTGGACCGTCGACGGCACACACATTATCGGGGGAGGTTACAGCAGGGTCACAATCTGGAACTCAGACAATGGAGAACAACTACGCATGTGGACGGCCCACGGCGGGTGGATCAAACTCTCACTCTCACCTAATGCCACTCACTTGGCGACTTCCAATCGGCAAGAGAGAACCGCGGTCGTGTTCGATATCTCAACGGGAAAGGAAGTGGCATCTTTGACGCACCACCAATATGTCCTAGCAATCGCATTCTCCCGTTCAGGCCGGCTCATTGCAACGGGATGCACAGACGGGAAAATCTACTTGAGTACAGCCCCAGCATCTGAAGATCCTAAAACCGCGGTCAGTCCTGTTCTTGTTGCATCCATGCATATAATTTTCGTCGACGAACTAACAGCTCACCCAGTCGCCCACATCATCACTCTCGTCATTCCTCGACGTATGTACACGAGTCTTTGTATCTCTCACTCCCACATCACTGATGGCCACCAATAGCGACCAGCAATCCCGCTAGCAGAGCCGCCACGAAATGATGGGGTTGACCTGTTTTGGGACAGTCGGCCCGACGTATGTATACACTCCCATTCGTATATTTTCCATCACGAGAGTTGAGACGCCACGTCATACAGCTGCCTCGCCCAGCTGTGAGTAGTGATCAGCGAATCTCGTCGCGGCCACAACGGGACTTCAACAAGGTCAGAAAAACCTTGGCGAACATCTTCACTGGCAGGCCAACAGGTGCCACGCAAAATGTAAGTCCTTGCTTGGTCAGAATTCCGTCTCGACCACCTAATGCAGCTCCGCATTCCTCAGAGTCCCGTGAGAGAGACCATTAAGCTTGTGGAGGTCGCAGCGGGAAAAGACAGACCAGTCGGTTTGATAATACAACAATGTTTGATAATTCACTCATTATCACTCTAGTACGCGGCAACCATCGATCCTCCGAAGTTTAACCGTGTGCAGAAGATCTTGTACACGATCATTCACTGTCGAAAACCTGACGAGGAAGAGGAGGAGGTTGCAGCTGCACCGAACACGGCAGTGGATTCATCACAAGGGCCGGCGGGCAAGACTGTGATAGACACCCAACCACAAAGGAGCGAAATGATGACCGGTCCATCCTCGGCCTCCGCCATCCCAAAGGCTTCGAAGGCATCAGCACGCGCACAGTCCACACCCCTGCGGGATCCCCCTCCCCCTCCGGTCCCTCAAGCCCCATCCTTTGTACCCCCATCGCCAACTTCAGCTGTCACGTCAGTGCCGCCCTTCACGTTGGCAAACATATCACGTCCCATCTCTACGTCGGGAAAAAATTTCTCTCCGGAAGAAGTGGCGCTCATACAAGAATACCGACGCCTCAAAGATACACCGGAACCCGTTGTCGTTGAGCTGGTTGTCAAACCCGCGTCCTCGAATGCCCCACGTCCCACCTCCTTGCAACACGAGCACGATTCCCCTTCTGCCGTGGCTTTGTCTCCGATAGAGATTGCAATGACATAAGAATATCGACGTCAATCGATATCTGCTTTCGTCAAGATAGCCGCCGAACCCCTCAGTGAAGTCGAACACCCAGTTTTTGGATGACTCAACCCACGAACCCCGAAGAAGACGCACGAGCATACGATGAAGAGATGTTGTAAGTAGAGTTCGAGGCCGTTGTTGGGACGCTCGAGACATTGACGGTTGACTTGACTCCGTACGACATTTGGAACATTCTCACGCTTTTACGATTAGTCGCTGCAGGCCGATATGTTCTCCTCTTTCCATCGCACTCATATATACTAGGCACCTGTTAGAACAGTAGACATATATTTCATTCCGTCTTGTCGCATATACACAGACATCGCTATTTACATCGTTTCTCTTCGTTGTAGAAGTGGACCACGTTCCCCTTGTCCCTTCCAGCGCACAAGAGCAGCACGAAGCTACACTGGGCAATATCAATTATAGGTACAGCGTTGATTGCTGTATGTGATGTGCAAGGAGTAATTCATCGAAGACGACGAAAGTACAATAGCCATCCCGCGAAGAGAGTACGAGTGTCTGCCCGTCTCGGGAGCTGTTCATTTGTATGCACAGACGAACAGGACCTGCACGTCAAAGGTGGGAACAGTGTCCATCACCAACTCTACATACAGCCTTCGGTAGGAGGTGCGAGTATCGAGCTTGTTCCTGTACTCGTGGTGAGGGGTGTTGCGACGAAGTACTGGCATAGGGGACTTTGAAACGTGTTTCAGCTCATATAGGGGCCAGTGGCGAGGGGATCACGACAGCATCTGGGTCAGTAGACACATTAGCGACAGGGCAAACCAAGCAAGAGACCATATCTGACTCGGAGCTGGCCTATTGTCCTTCGTCATCATTCCCTGCCATTAGTACTCGGTTTGATACTAGAAGACAAAGTTTGTATTTCAGGCCACGCCAGATTTGGAGCTAGAGTGTGCCACGGTGGGGTGCCACCATTTTGAAGTCCCTTATCCAATACGCTAGATTTTCTCGTCGTAGATGATTCGATTGTCCTTCGTCAATTTTTGCGCCCGACTCGGGCACACGCTCGACCATTGTGATAAGACCTGCACATGTTTAACTCACCGAGGTTCCCCTGGCAGTTTCCCCCACTCTCTCCACTCTCTCCGGGTCATTGGGATGAAGAAAGATACGAAGCTTACATAAGTATCTTCGGGACATTCTTCTGGCAGGCCGGATCCTGGATCCACCTAGGATTGTCTCCCAAGCCCAACGTCTGTTTTTTTATTGTCCTATATACTTATTCCTCGGGTCTGATCCGGAATTCAAACGCTCGCCCTGAAGCTATTACGAACCAGAAGACTCGCACACCCGAATGGAGAGAACGCACCGCACCAAGAGCCCAGACTGTTCAGAGATGTCTGTAGATGCGCTGATACGAGCACTAGCAGTAAGTGGCGGCGCAAGCTAAAAGCAGGACCTTGATGATATCTTGACTAACACCTGGTTTTGGGACGTTCGCGTGACTGTAAGACTCTGGACATGGAGCCATTACAGCTGACGTTGTTAGCTAACACCGACTTCAGTTTCCATTGCTTGACACTCCATACTCCAAATATAGCAACACGAATTACTCTGCCCCGGGATGGCAGCAGGACGAATTCAAGGCATTCTTATCTCGTTCGCGTTGCCCACTAGAAACATTCAAGATAGATGACACGGAGCGGGTGTCGACCGAGGAGGACTGGCGTAAGTATACTGCATTGATACCTACCTTGAAACACTTGGACTTGGGTGAGTTAGAACCAGATATGTAGACACGTGAGTCGGGTCCCAGGTCCAAGATAATGAGCCAGATGGCAACGGGATTGGACCCCTTGTTCAATGTACCCTCGTTGTGCAAAGCTTTGTGTCGATATGAAGTCGAGACTTAAACTGCAGAATCATTTAACCCTCACTTGGCTACTTGCCAGCGTGCGACCAAGTAACAGAAGTGCCAATAAGCATTTTGTAGATTTCCTGATGCTGTCCGGGATAATGGTGTGGCAATCCGAACGGGTTCCGGGCGGGTTCCTCACTGACGGGAACTGTGGGTTTCGGGTTCCGTGGCTGTGCATCGGGGTATCGGATGGGGTATCGGATGGGAGCTCACTACCAAAGAACCCCCTAAAGGCCGTGGGAACAGCGGAAAAGTGTTCGAGGCCACAACGACCTTTTACTCCGATAGGCCCGTGGATGTACAAGGAACTAGTTAACCGCACGATGGCATTGTCCAACATTTCTTTCCAACATGCCCGCTTCAAGGTCTACAGACGCCTCCTCCATGCTGGCCTAAACACGTGTCCCGCGGTCGGGAGTTATCACGATATTCTGGACGAACGATCGACATATTCTTCTAAGAAACCTCAGACCGGACGACAAGTTCATGGCACACCTCCGGCGGTATGTCCTGCCACATGTCAGCAGCCGAACAAAGTTGGATCCACAATCATCGCAAATATCCGGCAAGATCTCATTTCACATCTACTTTCTATGACTGTTAATGGCCCAAAAGGGCGATGACTCACGACCCAGGGTTGTATCCCGACCCAATGACTTTTATGGTTCCTCGCAGCTCCAGGGAGGATCGTTGGGTTTGGTCATCGTGTCTGTCCCGGTGCCCATTTCGCAAGCGTCCCTTTCTTCCTCTACATCGCCAGTTTCCTCGCGACGTTTGATATATTGAAGGCAGTAATCTGATGATCAAGGCCGGGAGATGGACCCAGTCATCGAGTACACCAGAAGTATTACCAGGTTGGTCTCGTCATAGTGACTGCGTTCCTTTTATCCATGCAAGAATGTTCCTCGTCCTGGAGCAAGCTCTTTGGTGCTGAAGCTTGAAGATCTGTGCCGCAACACTACAGTATCTGTCGACTCCTTTCTTTGGTGTCCCGTTCCCCTGTACATATGGGTACACAATATTGTGTGACAAGCAGGAACTAACATATGTTGCCAAGCTGTCACATGATAGTCCTAACGCACGCTGGCATAGTCGCTTCGGCTCTTGTTTGACCGGGTAAATAGAAGGCGCCAGCAATGAACGACTCGGTGCGTGTACAAGTTCCCGTTTAATCACATGCATCACCGATGGGTATTGATGCAGACAATGCCTGAGCAGTGCAAGTATAGCGAGTATAGCGGAACTTTGGGGAAAAGAACGTTGCGCGGGAAGGTCGTCGCGTGTCGACGGCGAGGGAGGAAGACCTGGGATAAAGGCAACGTGGAAACAGGTGGATGAAAGTGACGTACGGAGGGGAACCTTGCGAAACCGGAGGGCGGGCACCGATTTGTCGATGCACGGTGACGAAGCGGATCAGGGGGGTGGTAAGATGTAGGTGCGGTGGCGGAATCCGACGGCACATGGTGGGACGCGGGGCCAACTTGGCAATCGGTGGATATACCTACACGTCATGGACTAGGAACTGCCAGCAGAGATGGGCAACTGGTTATTTCTGTTGCCATGTACGGATTCCCTTTCGTGGTGTCGGTCTAACCCACCTTGTCGTCCACTTATATTCCCTCCCTCCTAGGCAGTAGTTCAATCTGCCTGCAACCAGACATGATGATTACAGTGAAGGAAGCGGTCATTGTATCCATCATCGTCGAATCCGTGCTCTACGGTAAGCCATTCCGCGCTGACAGCAGAGTAGAACGATCTGACAATACCTCTTATCGATCAGGAATGTTGACGTTCTTGTTTGGTGTTGCAGTGTGGGCATTGACATATCAGCGCACATCTGCAGAGATTGTGCGCCTGGTGTTGGGTGCTGCTTTCCTGCTATTCGTCTTGGGTACCATGGTGCGCACCGAGCACTTGCACCACAAATTCCAGCATATCTCAATCAGCTGAACTCTCAGCACATCGTTGTCGATGCCAATCACTTCTGGCAGGGCTTTATTACTTCAGGGGATCCCAGTGCATTCTTTCAAGACGCCCCGAAGAATACATTCAAGAACATACTGTACCTAATAGAGACGCTCGTGGGCGATGGGGTTATTGTCAGTTGAACCACCCTTTACCTTCACGAAACGAAGGGTCCACTTACATTACCCCTTAGATTTACCGCGCTTATCTCGTGTGGCAGCGGATTGAATTCGTGATTATCCCAATCATAGGCTGGATGGCCACTGTTGGTACGTGTTCTGGCATGTTCTGCGTTTCGTTCAATTGCTACAAGTCCTGGCTAGCTACTGGAACCTATACTATTTGGGCGATCAGTCAGTTGTCTGCGACTAGCCCAAATATCATCTTTCTGCGACAAACGGGTCAATGGATCATCTCGTTCTACTCGACAGCACTGGCCACAAATCTTGTTGCTACTGGTCTGTTTTGCGCCAATTTGCGCCTGCTGAGGCTGAAGACGTTATCCAGGTCTCCTCATTGTTAAGCTCTGGCTCGCCGACCGTAATGAAGTCGGATTGCGCTTCACCAGCACAAGCAGATCTATGGTTCGCCCCATCCTCGTCATTATCATAGAGTGCGGAGCAGTGTACTCGCTTTCAATGATTACCATGCTGGTCGTATATCTATCGGCGTCGAATATCTCATACATTATGATCGATATGGTACGTACCCTGCTCTGGCAGCGTGTAATGTACTTATGTCGCCTTAGATTGGCCAAATCATCCCAATCACCTTTTGCGCAATCATCGTTAGGGGTGCGATGCTACGTTTCGAAAACGACAGAGGTCTTGGGTTTTCCTTGAACACATTGACCTCTCCCAGAAGTCATGAAATATCGACACCCAGGTCGACGGGGGTTCACGTAAGGCACGTCACAATAGTCGACAGCGATGACCCGCCTGAGTTGTCTCGCCGGGGTGATCTGTGGGGTACAGATAAAAAAAGCGAGGAGCGACTCGGAGTTGCTAGTAATAGCATTGAGGGGGCCGTTTAATCGACCCAGAATTCAAGTGATGTATGTATATATGTACTACTAGTTAATTACTCGACCAGTGGTAGTGCGGTCGATGATATCGATACCCGATTAGCGTACTACGGATACCCCGCAATGCACAACATGTGAACACGCCCAAGCTTATGTAAGGCACACGGGCAAAGGACTTCCGGGCTCCAACTTACGTCGTGACACATCAAATGTTCTGATTGACGTTTTGCTCCTTCCACGACGTCGGCTCTGAATCGCGGTGTCTTTTCTCGCCCCACCCACCGTTTCTCCATGGTTTTCCTTCTTTGCATAGGTTTTTTATTTCTTTGTAATGCATCTCGTTATGTCGTTTCTCGCGTGATGTGTGCTTGGGAGCACACCCCGGTCGGTCAGTCATATTAATCCTGCTGGACTAGTCAACTTGCTAGTTCTATCATGACGCAGGTTGCTAACTTAGCTCTTACTAGTCCCAGCTAGTCATAGTAAGTACTTTCATCATGACCTTTCCATCGCCACATGTAACGCTTGTAGGTTCAATGATTTGTTCTCTGCCCGATATCGTCTCTGCGAGCACCTGTGAGTCCGCATGCTTCCTACTAGTCTATCGAAGCCCATTTAAATTTAAGACCTGAAACTACTACGCAATCCGCCGCAGCCGCTAGCTTCATTGAACTCACACCAATACCACTGCCAAGGTGATAGAGTTACTTATGAGGGGACCTTTTTCATTGATACGCAGGTCATCGACACGCTGATATGCACCTAAGGCCAACTATTGAAGATGATGGCGAATCGGTACAAGGTCCCTTCCTTGGGGCAAGACGATTCCTCTAGCACATCCAAGCAGCACCCGTGACTCGTGAGTACGTTTCTTCTCTCTTTCTGAATTTGATTGCGCTGAACCCTGGGACCAAGATAAGGAGCGTTGCGAGCCGACCTTGGAGAAGCTCTTTCACCTCCAGGGGAACACTCCCCGTGAAGGCATCATCCGTGAGGCGTGGGCTTTTGAGCCATGGAGATTCTGCTATCCTGAATACCGAACTGCCGCAGAATTCCATGCAAGGAAATTGTTAGAGGAGTTGAAATTCGTCACCGTTTGTCGTGCGCTTCGCTGACGGGCATATTAGCTATCGGAGACCGGAGAGAAACCATAGCGTGGTTCGTAAATATGAATCTTGCCTCGCATCGTGTGTTAGCCATCGGCCACTCCGCTGACTGCACCGCAATGTAAGTCTATCAGAAGGAGGGTATGCGCTTACTGAGTGTACCCAAGATGTACTCCACCAAGTGTTATCGAAAGTCACAGCAGGTTCCAAAGCTATCATTCTTGTGGAACTTGCAGTGATTGGGTTTGGGATTGCTGCCATCGCATTACCTACGAGAACTAACCACGATTCCCCAACTCAAGAACCACGGCTTGCGTCCTGTGGTTGGCAAAAACCCGAGCGTTCCTATGATGACGAAATGCGAGAAACGGTTCGAATTGTCCAACTACTCCGATCTCGAGCCAATTTTCCAGGCGACAGAGCAAATAGAGAAGGTTTCTTCTCGAATACTGTCCCCACACTTCAAAGTGACTGACAAGCCAGAACCATGATGTCTATTCCTGTAACATCTCACTCCGCATCATAACACTCCCTATCACATGACTGTCCGCGCTGGCATTGTCGCTTCGGTTCTTGTTTGACCGGGTAAATAGAAGGCGCCAGAAATGAACGACCCGCGATCGGTGCGTATCTAAGTTCCCATTTAATCACATGCATCACCAACATATATTGGCGCAGACAATACCTGTGCTGTGTGCAGTCCAAGTATAGCGTGAGAGTGCCCATCATCCCCACAAACTATGTTCACCTCTGGCTCCGTTGAATGTTAAGGCACATAAACTCCGACGATCATAGGACATAGTTGCCTGAAACGGGTGTGCCAGGGGAATGCGAGTTATGATGAAGAACATTTGGCTTATGTAGCGCCAGGTGAGCCCCACAGTCATGAACTAACCGATTGCACCTAATGAGAGAACATGTCGATTGAACCTTGCCCAGTTGAATGGAAACCGACTTTTATAACCGTGCCCTTGGGGATCGGAAGAACCTTGGGGAAGATAACATCGAGCGGGAAGATCGTCACGTGTCGACGGAGGGTCCCGGACGAATGCAACACGGAAACAGGCAGATGAAGCGACGTAACCAGAAGAACCTTGCGAAACCGGAGGGCAGGCATCGATAGTGTTGGTGCACGGTGACGAAACGGATCAGGGCGGTGGTAAGATGTTGTAGGTACGGCGGTGGGATCTGACGGCGCATGGTGGGTACGGGAGCTGGCGGCGGTGACAATATCCTCTGATCAAGTTTGTTTTCAACTTGGGGTAAGCCTCAGAATTTGAATACCGCATCTTATAACGTTTGTCTAAGCATATTGTCCCACGTGCGGAAACAGCAGGGATTAGCCGAGTACTAACAATGGGTAAGTGAATTTAGCCTACTCGGAGGTGGACCAACTTGGAAATAGATGGGTATACACGTCATGCACTAGAAACCGCCAGGGGAGATGGGTAACCAGTAACTTCTGTTGTTACGTTCGGAATCCCTTTCATGGACGGAGTGCCGGGCTGACCCGACTTGTTGTCCACTTATATTCCCCCAGGCAATAAATTGATCCACCCGCAGACATGGCGATTACAGTGAAGGAGGCGGTCATTGTGGCCATCATCATCGAATCCATTCTCTACGGTAAGCCATTCCGCGCTAACAGAGTAGAACGTTCTGACGATGCCTCTTCGATCAGGGCTATTCACGTTCTTGTTTGGTGTTACAGTATGGGCATTGACATATCAGCGCACATCTGCGGAAATTGCACGCCTGGTGCTGGGTGCTGCTTGCCTGCTATTCGTCTTGGGTACCATGGTGCGCACCGAGCACTTGTATCGCAAATTCCAGCATATCTCAATCAGCCGAACTCTCAGCACATCGTTGTCGATGCCAATCACTTCTGGCAGGGCTTTATTACTTCAGGAGACCCCGGTGCATTCTTTCAAGACGTCACGAGGACCACATTCAAGAACATACTGTACCTAATAGAGACGCTCGTGAGCGATGCGATTATTGTCAGTTGAACCATCCTTTACCTTCATGAATTAAAGCCACTTACACTATCCCTTAGATTTACCGTTGTTATCTCATGTGGCGGCGGATCGAATTCGTAATCATCCCAATCATAGGCTTGATGGCCACTGCCGGTATGTGTCCTGGCATGTTCTGCGTTTCGGACAATTGCTACAAGTCCTGGCTAGTTACTGGAACCTATACTATTTGGGCGATCAGTCAGTTGTCTGCGACTAGCCCAAATATCATCTTTCTGCGACAAACGGGTCAATGGATCATCTCGTTCTACTCGACAGCTCTGGCCACAAATCTTGTTGCTACAGGTCTGTGTTGCGCCAATTGCGCCTGCTGAGGCTGAAGACGCTATCCAGGTCTCCTCACCATCAAGCTCTGGGTCGCACAACGTGATGAAGCGGGATCTCACCGCACTAGCACCAGCAGATCTGTAGTTCACCCCATCCTCGTCATCGTCGTGGAGTGCGGGGCAGTGTACTCGCTTTCAATGATTACCATGCTGGTCGTGTATCTATCGGCATCGAATAGCGCATACATTATGATCGACTTGGTACGTACCCTCAGGCTGCTCTGGCAGCGTGTAATGTACTTATATCGCCTTAGATTGGCCAAATCATCCCAATCACCTTTTGCGCAATCATCGTGAGGGGTGCCATGCTACGTTTCGAACGCGACAGATGTCTTGGGCACCCCTTGAACACACCGACCTCTCCCAGAAGTCATGAAATATCGACACTCAGGTCAACGAGGGTTCACGTAAGCCGAGTCATAACAGTCGACAGCGACTTCCTCGACCCATCAAAGTTGTCTCCCTTTGGGAATGTGTGGAATAATTCCGTTGCGGATAAAAAAAGCGAGCAGCGTATTACTAGTATTGGGGAGGCGATTTGATTCATCAGAATTCATGTGATCTATGTGGGTGTGTGAATGGAACCTTTGACTGGGTACCCCTAAACGCGACAGGTTTGAAAGCAGCCCTGGTCTCTTGGTACGTCTCCCGCCAGGTGCTGACAAGGATTCCGCTAAGAGGCCTACTAGTAGCTACTACATGCATAGCTTCAGGCCGGCAGAGCGGTAGGTCATCAAATTGTACTCTGTTCAAGTTCATTGTTAAGTTTATGTCGTAGGTTTGTCGCCCAAGGCCCCTCTAGCTGTCGTGTCCGACATCGATACAACTCCCGTTCAAGACGCAGGGGTTGCATTGACGGCCCACAGGATCGGGCCCGTGAATCTGCCTCGACCGGAAGACCGGGCACGGAATTACTTACAAGAAATGGATGAGGAGTGCTCGTTCTCGCCAGGGGAGGCGTACTGAGAGTGGATCGTAACAATGTTGTACACGCCGCTACCCCACAAGCCGTCAATTCGACTGGCAGAAGTCACATTCGCCACCCAATTACCCCTCTCATCTGCTGCTGCGGCAATCGTCCGACACCCCATCAACCCCCTTCTATCGTATGCACGCGTTCTTTGTACTGGAATGTCGTGGTCGACAACGAGCTCGGTCGCTTCTGCTGTTCACTCCCAAAGTGGTCCCTGGTGATCTACCACCTGTCTCCTCTACTCTCTCGGTACAAGGTGCGGAGTCAAACGTCACTTCCACATCCTCTCTCATCCTCTTGACACCCTTCCCAACCTGCCAGATTCGCAGTCATTACAATCAGAGGCCTAGTCCTTGACGATCTCAACGAGCCTGCTCAAGCCTTAGTTTCATCTTTTCGGCGTGGGATTTACCGCGCCGTACTTCAGATGAGCGATATCTTGGAGAATGAGGAGGTCCGCACATCAGTGGACTCATGTACGTCTCTGATTCTTCTCATACCACTGAGGCAGTGCATATGAGTCGCTTTTTCGTTTTACCTCCTGGGTGTGGATTACAGCCATCGCTCTCATTTCGCATTGTTAACCCGACCCAAACTTTAAATCAGAGCCTACCCCTTCAGGCTGCTCGCCGCGTCTTCTTCGGAGACAACCCAACCTATACTCCCGCCCAGGCATCGACACCGCCACACCCCTCTGAATTAACCCGCCCTTAAGATCGCTGGAGCGTGCTTCTGTTTGCACGGGTGCCTTATCCACCCTACGGTCTCGCCGACGGCCACGATGGACAGATTCTGAACCTCGAAGTTGATCTTGCTGAGGGCGCATCGGCAAAGGAGTTGGAGCCAATGCAAACTGCGTCTCAATGAGAAACAGGCACAATCACAACGCTGTGGAAAGATACAGGCCGTGCAACACATGCAAGGATGCGTGGCCTGTAGCTTTCTTGAGCTTGAGTTTCAAATGAGCACGTAGTATGAATAAGGTGAAAGTAATAAACTACCCATGCAAAGAATATTCCCCGGACACTGCGCCCACCGAGTGTCATCTTGCTCGTACTATACCTCAAAGGTCAGTGGGCTACTACTGCAAGATCAATATCACATCCGTAATGTTTTCGGCATCACCATGATCATCTTCCCATTCACACTCATTATTATCCCCGTTATTCACATCAACAACTCGGACTGGGGTGGATGCAACAGGGGGTTAGATGGCATGGCTCGGAGTTGGGCCTGACGGGGACCACTGGCATCGTATAATTCATCGGAGTTGGTACGTGATGCTGAAGCAGCGGTACTCACGTATTATCCTCCAAAGTGGGGCTGAGATTGGGGTTGTGGCTACTACTAATCGCGCATTCTATCTCGGAGGCTGCATGTGACATTCAGATTGTGAACCAATCGCATAGTAATAGAGAGTAATGGTGGCGACCATAACCGCATCACCTGTCCACCATGATGCATGGTGGGCCTTCAAGATACCGTCGAGCCTGGTGCCTGGGTTCAGGTCACGGTGCAATGTGCCCGGCTGCGGAAATTGTAAGTCGTCGATAAAGTGGAAGATGGGAGCGGTGACTAGTGTTGGGATGAGGTATGTTCTCTGTTCTGCCAACTATGTAGTAGTGGTACACCGTTGTTGACGACGTCGACACAACGTTGACATGAGGACCGATGATGGGGGATACGGTTATTATGCATTGGAGACCTAGGCATGCTATTATTATCGTGTGTGCATGTGAAGAATCAGTACTATATTTAAAGCGCTATTTTAACAAGTCTCACAGTCGCGCAGCGAGTCCTTGCATACTTTTTTCGCTTTCCCTCCCGCATCAAATACAAAGACCTCGTCTTCTCGTCTTTCTGCTCAACCCCGCATCCGTTTTTTGAGACATGTCTCGCTCCACTCTTTCAGCTCTTCTTGCCGTAGCACTTGCTTCAAAGTTTGCTTTCGCTCAACCCGATCCCGCTGACCCAACCCCACTTGTCGACAAGACCTATGCTTACCCTTCTGGAATCGTGAGCATCATCTCTTTTCTCTTTTAATACGCCCTCTCACTGCTGCTAATCCCCTGAAATTATAGCCCTACCAAGTAGACTATAACACCGCAGCCATCCGTGGTCCTCAGGTCGGCTACAACATCTGCAACTCCACCACCGAAAACCAGGATTCCATGTGCCAGACTTCCATGGTCAACCACATCGACGGTAAGCTCATTCTCCATATCCTTACTTTCCATGTCTCACAATCTATATCCTGTCTGGTAAGATTTCTGTCTTTGGGCTCCTCCGATGCCCAACTCCACCATTGGTGACACGGAACAGGAGGAAGTTGCCTGGTGCACTAAGCCCGGGCATGGCACTCGTCTCATCCCCCAGGGTGCTCTCCAAGGTGTCCAGCTCCTCAAGACTAGCGCTTACATCCAGATCACTGGTTTCCTCGACCAGGTCCAGGTCAACTTGGCTGCTGATGACTACGGAGGAGAGCTTGATCCTCACGGCGCTGACTTGGCGAGTATTCATCAGTGTTACTTCTCCAGCCTTTGTCTCATCATCGTTCGCTTCAGCGTGGGAATCCTCTTGGTGGTCTGATGTACTCCAACGCCTTCCCCAGCAACGGTGGCAACAACAACAGCTACCAGCAAGTCATTGACTGGACCAAGTACGCATTCATCATTTTTTCTTTTGGGATATCATGGTATTGACTTTCGACCAAAGCTTCATGGGTGGCAACGCCTTCTGCATCACGATCTGTGACCCTGCTACCTCCGCAAGTGACCAGAGCGCCTACTGCCAGAACATTTACGACCGTATGGGTTGCTCGTACAACATGCCCAGCAACGCTGTAAATGGTACCTTCGAAGTTTGCGACGCAGACCTCAAGACTCCCGCTGGCATCTACGTTACCAACGGTGTCACCATGACCTACTCCCAGCCCGCCTCGGGTGACGTCACTCCTCCTTACACCCCTGTGGTTCCCGCCTCGTCCAACTGTGTTACCTACCAGTCTGCTGCTCTGTACACCTCCCTGCCCACCCCTACCCTTGTCCCTGCCCCCACGAGCGGGGTACCGGGTGTCTCTCACAGTGGCGCTGTGTCGGGATCTTCAACGAGCAGCGGTGCCCCTGCCACTTCCACTTCGAATGGTGCTATGACCGTCGGTGTATCTTCGGTCGCTGGTATCCTTGGTACCCTCTTCGCCATGGCCTTCCTCTCGTAAACGTTATCACGAACATTTTATTTGTCCTTGCTTCATCTAATAGTGCATAGTGCATAGACATGTGGATACTTGATACTTGTGCTGTTGTTCCTGGTACACCCATGACAGTATCTCTTGTTGACACTTTTATCATGGATCAAAGACTCTTTATGCACGTATATACCATGATGTCTTGTGTTGAACACTGACGCTCTTTTGTCCTCACTACCGATTATCGTACTAAACATGGTTTAAAAGTGTCGTGACACCTACGATGGTGAATTTTTTTTACCTTGCTCAAATACTGTTTCGTTGGTGAGCTAAAGGGAAGGCACAGACTATGTTCCCGATATCATTCTATCCAGTTCATCGACATTTTGAATTCTCCCCATCTCCAGAACAACAATCTACTTGCGCCCTCGGTCAATATCTCAGTACACCACCTCAGAATACACAATACAGCTATGACTATGGATCACCACACAGGACCTACTGGCACATATTTCACAACAAGTTCATCGCAACGCCCATGATCTTCTGCATATCGGTCGGCTCAATCTTCCCTGTAGTCTTGTATTGCGAAAAGAGCTGCATAGCAGTTGCAGCCGCCGATTGCATAGCTATGTGGTTGAAATCATCAGTGACTTGATCGCACACGTCGTTACAGGAAAGGCTCCTCACCTTGTGCCTTGCCCTGTGAATCACCGCCACTGGCTGACCCACCACCCTTCTTATCGAACAGCTTTCCGGCTTGGGACATCGCAAGAGCCATCTTGATTTCGGTGTGGGTCATCAGAACGTGGTACAACTTTAAATTAGCACCACTCACGATTTTGTCTTGCATGCCTCCTCCACCGGCGGCACGAGACGCGGGTTCTTCTTCTTCTTCCTCGTCATCGTTGGCGGGTGTGGGTTTCGCGCTCTGACCACCAGCAGGCCTGTCTGACTGGAAGCTACCAGCGGGAGCATTGGAAGACGTGGAGTCGTCTGGTCGGGGACGGCCTTGACGGCCAGCAGCAGCACCCGGGGGTCCTTGCGACTGATGCTGAGCGGCGGTCTGTTTGAACGCCTCGAGAGCAGCAGCCGCTCCAATCGTATCGTTATCCATTGGCCCATGGGAGTCAGAGTCTTCTCTGTGATTCATGGCGGGCTAATTTCAGCAAACGAACAGCATCAACCCGATCGCTTGACTCACCCATAGGCTTTTTTGTGGGCGTCAAAGTGGGGTTTGTACCTATCTTCGCCTTCCGAATCTTCCACGCGTGGACGGGACTGCGACTGTATCTTTTCATGGAGGCCCTGAGTAGCCTGATGGTAGAGCTCAGGATCGGCGTCTTCATCATGCTCTTTAGCAATCCCCGCCAAATGTGAGTAGTTGTTAGCTTGGCCTAAATAGTGGACGGTTAGCTTTGGATAAAGGCCTAATACGAGAGAGATTGTGTTACCGGACTCGGAGTTGTAATAGCTGGCGGCCTCTCCCCTGCGGGGAGCTTGGTCGTTCGATGGCGCATTGTAGCCACCGCCATACTGTCCCTCGCGAGGGTTGGACGAGGTGGAGGTTGGAAACCCTCCGGAGGGCGCGTTGTTGTTCCCTGCCCCATAGCCACCGCCATACTGTCCCTCGCGAGGATTGGACGAGGTTGAGGTTGAGAACCCTCCGGAAGGCGCGTTATTGTTCCCTGCCCCGTAGCCACCCACAGATCCCGGTCCCCCGTAGTTAGAAGGCGGTCCGGGGGGCGTGTCGTACTGGGAGTGACTCTGGGCGCCGCGACCTTGACCGTGGGGAGGAGGTCCCGGCGGAGATGCGTATTGATCTTCGCCACGGGGTGGAGTGTTATAAGACGGTGCATATGCTCCGCCAGTCCCGTAACCTTGCTGAGGATACCCCTGATTCGGGGGAGGCCTCATATATCGAACGAGTTAATTAGGACTATACCGATAGACAATGCATCACAATCTCACCTGGCGGGTGCATCGTATCCCCCGTAGTTATTGTGTCCAGGTCCAGCACTCTCTCCATACTGCTGGCGTTGCTGGCCACCTTGGAAAGACCCAGAAGACATCATCCGCTGGAAATCGTCATCGGATGCGAAATCACCGCGATCGAGGCCTCCCTGGGACGCGAATGCGCTGGATCCGTGAGCCTGAGGGGGCCCAGGCGGCGCCTGGTAACCCTGGTTGGTGTACCCAGACTCGAACCTCGACCGCTGATTGTCGGCATCGTGACGATCGTGGCGATTATGATGTCCTTCACGTTCTCCGTGGTCTTCTCGCCGGCCTCCGTGATGCTCGCGACGATCCCGTATCTCTTGGAGTCTCTCCCCACGTTCTTCGAAACGGTCGTTCTGGAAACAGAGTTAAATGAATTTGATCACGCATAGGCAATGTCATACTCACAAAGCCTGTCATTGTCTTGCGAGTGTTACGAGGTTGCTTTGATTTAGCCTGAGGGTGGCACTGGCTGATCAAGATGAAGATATAGGGTCATGGATCCGAAAACCGATGCGCACAGCCTTCGCTAGGCTGTTTTTTTGGGTCCAGCCTGAGGGCAGTGTCCTAAACCGCTGAAATTTGAAACGTCTCACCAGCGCCTTGTTGAAACTTGACAGTTCCCAACAACTCCGCCAACTTACTCCCAAGTGTTACCGAACACTCGCCGCAGTCCGGTAAGGGATACAGATTATCTTGCCCATCTTCTCAATATGCTATGGTGCTATAGATATGCTAAAGGTACCGTGAAACGAGAATATTGCGTCATGCTTCAATGTCTTGCGGATCTTCATGGTTTGTAAGAGCCATTCGTCGTGGAGGAGCCTCTCCGACAACGTCCAATGCCCATCCCAACACGCACGAGCGTCTCTAGGGACGCACGACCATTAATGACGAGATCTTCGTCCCACTCTACAGCGCCCTTCTCAAAAAGTAATACAATCGTCGACCCACCTACAAAAGGTGAGAAACTGAGTATGTCAGGGAAAAGGGAGGTATACCAAAGGCAAAGTATCCCAGTTCCTGCCCGCGCCTGACTTGATCCCCCTCATTCACGGTCGTCTTGATACTCCCCACCATCATGGCTCCAACACAGACCGCCATCACCCGCCCGAACTGCGGGCTATCGATAGGTACGATCTTCCTGGCATTCTCGCCGTATACGTCCAGTGCGCTTCGGATCGCTTGGGGCTGTAGGATATTCATGACAGGACGAGACGGGACGGCATGAGCTATCCGACAGACCAACGAATGAAATATCACTCACATTGACGGTATAGTACTCCCCAGATATGTCCGTCATATGCCCAATCGTCCCATTGACAGGGACATGGAACCGATGATAATCCTGCGGGGCGAGACGAAAGATTGCCAATGCACCACCGGTGTATCGCTCAGCTTCGTCACGGTATGCGTCACCGAGTAATCGCGCAACAGTGAATTCTCGTCCCTTGATCCATAAACGGGTAGCCTCTGAGACGGTCTCGAAGACCATGAGTCGACAGTCGGCGGCGCTGACAAGCCGAGTTGGGTCGTCTGGGTAATCTATCGGCCGAGCGTCTGGTTTGAGTTTGCTGATGTGACGCGACAACTCAATTTCAGCCACAGAAAGGTCCAAGGCAGACCGAGAGCTTACCGGTAGAAGAACTCGTTGAAGGTTGCTAATACGGAACAATCATTGTTGTTAGCGTTGGATGAAAGCGATGTACGCACTGAAGGATTCGATGGGCTCCAATATCTCGTCAACCTTCAGGCCATGAAAATCGATAAAAGCTTGGATATCCCGAGCTGATTCGGGGGAATCGTACTTGATGCCCTGCTTGATCGACAATGACTTGAGCAAGCGACGAGCTACCACACCAGGCACCTGTGAACGACGGAACGAAAGCGTATGTATACACATCATACTCACCCCGCGCACCCTCCATCCTCCCTCGAGCACCCTGCGACACAAGGGCATTAATGGCGCGTAAGGAGGAGGATCGGTATTGGGAAGGTTACCTTGTACAACAACCGGATGCCAAGTCTGATATACACCTGCATCTTCTCCTCTTCCAGCTGACCCGTCATCCTGTTCTGTACGATGATATTGGCCGAGTTCTGACAACAGCATATCAAACGAGTGAGATATGCGTTGGAAACGAGGTGTAACAGAGTTTCGCCTACCGCTCCGAGCTTATAGTTCCCATTGGAGACCTTGGTGATGACCTTGGTGTACCACTTGCGCTGCGCTTGGCTCGCAGTCACGAAGTTGCTAACAACGATGCGGTCCACCTTGGCCCAATCCTGGCTCGCACATATGGCCAAATGCGTGATAATGTCCATCTCAGCCTTCGAGTTGAGCCTTGGTCGATGACACAACGGACAATTCTTGACGTTGATAACACGCTCAAAGTGTTGTTCTCCACCCGATGAGACTGGTACGCCACTTCCAGAGGGTCCGTCCTCAAGATCTGACGAAGAGTGGGAAAACTGGCGGGACGATGACGAAAAGGGTTGCTGCATCGACGATGTGGTGGAAGAAGCAGAAAGAGGCTCTGCAACGTCCGTCAGCGGACGTTCGCTCGGCTCCGTTATGTATGGCTCTGGTGGGAGTGGGTGCATCGATATGGCTTTCTCCGTCGGCGATTCGTCCAACAACATCGTGCCCAGAGGAGGCCCAGAGAAGTTCAAGCCATCGAGGAAGGATTTCCCGGGATAACTACCGCGACCATCTATGTCCTCGCCGCCTGTCATCAACGGGGTCGGCGAAGAGCTACTATCAGCGAAACTGTCCTCCGTGTTTAGTCGTTTCTTCTCGCTTTTCGGCCTGCAGAGCTCAGTCTCAAGACAAAGGGTCACCTCAGGTATCGTAAGCTCGTCATCAGCCGGTCTCTTCCCGTACCGAATGAAAAACGAGTCAACCGTCTGTGCGGAAAGCGTCGATCCGAGCGAGTCAAGCATAGACGTTATCTCCAGATGTGACAGTGCGCCTGTGTCGTCGGCATCATACTGCATGAGGTACTGTGCCCAGAACCGTTGTCGAAGCGCATCGTATGGCTGGAACTTTGCTCTGTAAAATTAAGTCAGATCCAGCCCGCACAATTCCCGACATCAGAGAACGATGCAGCCC
Source organism: Paxillus ammoniavirescens (assembly GCA_014904835.1). Taxonomy (NCBI): domain Eukaryota; kingdom Fungi; phylum Basidiomycota; class Agaricomycetes; order Boletales; family Paxillaceae; genus Paxillus; species Paxillus ammoniavirescens. The sequence goes on from MU121080.1 coordinate 28,176, forward strand.
TGACCTAAAACACAGTACAGGATTATGTTTCGCTTCCCAAGATACCCCCTTCGCCGTCACGAGTGGAAGACGAAACTCCTTCATCGGGTGACTCCCGTCCCCGTCTTCACCATACAACCCCGTCCTCGGATCCGGCTGTGGGGCATCCTTCACCAGCTCCGAGACGTCAAACCGCGCATCGCCGACATGGTCGTTCGATGACAACTTGTCCCAGTCAAGAACGGTAAGCTGGACCTTGAAAGGCGTCTCGTACCGCCGAACGTGGAAAAGGAGTTTCTCGTCCCACGTAGGATTGAGCGAGTGCCTGATAACGCGCGTACGAAACACTTTCTTGCCAAAGGATATTACGACAAATGGGTCCATATCCCAGCCAGTCCGCGTCACTAAAATAAAAAAAAAGGAATGCACACGCGCAGTTGTGAGCCCGAGGCATCGGCATCAGCTTTACCCACACAAACTCAGGTTCGCCACTCACTATTCTTTAATTTCGGGAGGTCCGTTGCTCCTTGGATTTCAAGCATGACAATCCCGACCGTATCATTCGCCGCAGAAAAGTTATAGTCCGCACTCTTACTCGCCGACCATGATTTTCTGAACTTCTTGGTAGAAATCGTCGGAATGGTACCTGTACTAGCAGACCGGCGATGTCTGGGCTCAGTGGCAATGAGGTGGGGAAGAGGGGAAGAAGGCGCTGTAACGGCAGGCGGAGCAACCGTTATAAATGGAACGTCAAGCGTAGTGGGCATCGGGGTAGCCTCATATGAGGGTCGCGTCGAAAGCGGGGGCCGGCGGGCAAACAGCTTCGGAAGCTTGCTTCGCGAAGTCGACGCAGTTGGCGTTATAGGAGTCGGCGTCGCAGACTCCGCGGCAGGAGATGGCCGTGCCGTACCGGGTGTCTTGCCATCCTTTCCTGCGCTTCTATCCTTGTGTATCACCAGAGGAGGTATGTAGAGACGAGAAAGTAGTGGTGGACCGGGTATATCCTCATCGTCGTCATCATCCTCATCGTCGTCCTCTTCGGAGCTGATACCCCCATCGTCTTCGAATGCTGGTCCACCCAGGTGTGAACGAAGGGTGCCGATACCTTCCGTCTGTAAGGATATTTGGTTGCAATATTTATGACATCAGCTGGGTAGTGCTTACTGGAGGAGCGGATACAAGGCTCGGACGTGAGCGCTTGATAAGCTCGGCAAAGACTTCGTCAAACCCCATCAACGATTGCGTATTCGGGGGCGTCACGAACCCAACCTTGATCTGAACCGACCCTGACGCATGCGTAGTAGCTCGTGTCGAAACCAGGGTTAGGGATGAGGACTGCGGAGGCGGGAAATGATGTGAGTCTTAAGAGGCACAGTTTTGCAACATGCCCGATATGGCCAACCAACCCTGTTTTGGTCATCATAGAATCCAAACGCGTTCCCTTCCTTGAACCAATCTTCCAACGGCAGGGCGACCTCACCCAAGTATTCTTTCTTAATCATGTTTTCCTTGTCCCAGACCACAACCTCGATCGTGCCTAATCGATCAGCAAGGGAGAGATAGATTGGGAAATCGAACGTTGCATCTTTCAAGCTGTATTCTGGGTTTGCATTGCGCTTGATCACCGGGGTGTGATGCCTCGTATTCAATAGTGACACCACCACGAAACTAGAATGGGATAATGGAGAAACCCAATCAGTTTGCTTTCCAATTATGAGAGATGGTGGATGAGTAAGGTGGCTCACGGATCGCACGAGTTGTGTCTGCCACGCGCATAAAGGTCTTTACATCCAAGGACTTGTAAGCGGAGAGAAACGACGGGGTTTTCACCAGGCAAAGGCGAGAAATCATTTCTCCCACTTCCGCGACCACCAGAGACACGCGCTGGGAAACGAGCGGCAGTCTTGAGCGCACGCCCAATCTTCTGGGCTTTCTTGGGCACCGGAGGAATCATGCAGCCGGAGTCGAGGAACTGAAAAGCAAGGTTGTTCCAATGAAATGAAGCAGAGAGCCTTGAAATGAAGGACAATGTTGTAGCACGGCAGGTATGATACTATGCGTTGACCGTGGTGCTGTGCGGCAGCCCCTTGATCTGAGCCAGGGAAAGTGGGAAAGGGTACAGCTTTGATCGTCTTTCAGTCGAGCTGTACAGTGTCGTTAAGGAAAGAAGACAAGATGGGAGTAGGGCACTAAGGAAGCGTTACGGAGCCATATGCTCAGAGTTAAAATGAAGTGGCTGTCTCTTCCTCAGGTGGCTGCTGGGCTGAGATCTTAAAAACACGGCTTCACGATGGCAGTGCTAGCGTAACGCCATTTGCAGCTGTGTAGCGCCCATTTGCTCTGCTACAAACTTGTTTTGATTTATGCTCAATTGATCCAATGTAGGTAAACTAGGTACTCAGTACTCGGAGTGCGTAGAACCGATGCAAGAAGTCCGTCGTAGTCTATGAAGTTTCGAAATAATGTCCGAGGGTGATTCGTGAGACGGCAATAAGCAGCTGCCTTGAAAAGTGTCACCCTCCATCAAGAAGAGATGAGACGCAAACTACACAATCTAAAACAACAATGCCATCGCGAAGAGAACACCAACAGCGCCAGCAACAGACGAAACACCAATGGCAGTAGCACCGTTGGAAGTTGGGGTAGGTGCACCAGCAGAGGCGGAGCGAGTACCAGAACTGGTGCTTCCGTTGCTTGCAGCAGCACCGGTAGGAGCAGGCTGACCAGAATAGATGGCTGTGGACTGGTAGGTGACGCAGTTAGAAGATGCTGGGACAACGGGAGTATAAGGCACAGTGGTGATAGGACCTAAAGACTCGGGGGGCTGGAAATAGGTCATTGTCTGACCATTCGAAGTGTAGACGCCAGGAGGACTCATATCGTCACCATCGCAAACTTCGAATGTCCCGTTCTTGGCATTGTTGGGTGCGTTGTACGCGCATCCGAGACGGTCGTAGATGTTCTGGCAAAGTGCTTGCTGATTGGAGCCGGCGGGGTCACAAATCTTGAAGCAGAAGCCATTGCCACCCATGAAACTAGGCAATAGTCAGTCTAAATCTAATCAAAGTTTGACAACGTGCAAACTCACTTAGTCCAGTCAATAACCTGCTGGTAAGTGTCGTTGTTACCACCATTGCTAGGGAACGCGTTCGAGTACATGAGACCACCAAGTGGATTACCGCGCTAGAAAGGTGAACATGAGGATAACGGGACGTAAGGTGAAAGAGTATAAAACGAAAGCACAAACCAAGTCAGCGCCGTGAGGATCCAGCTCTCCTCCATAATCGTCCGCGGCCAAGTTAATCTGGGTCTGGTCGATGAAGCCAGCAATTTGGATATAATTGGGAGTCTTGATGAGCTGGACACCCTGGAGAGCACCAGCGGGAATGAGGCGAGTACCGTGGCCAGGCTTGGTACACCAAGCAACTTCCTGACCTTCGGTGTCACCAATAGTGGAGTTGGGCTTTGGAGGAGCCCACAGGCAGAAGTCTTGAAGATGGATGAATTACAAGACACGAAAGAGAGAAAACGATGTTACCATCGATGTGATTGAGAAACGACGTCTGGCACATGGAATCCTGGTTCTCAGTGGTGGAGTTACAAATGTTGTACCCTACTTGAGGGCCACGGAGAGCAGCAGTATTATAATCGACTTGGTACGGCTGTAGATAAAATTAATGGGCGTCAAAGAGTGAACATGATGGCGTCTCACGATTCCTGAAGGATAAGCATAGTGCTTGTCAACGAGCGGGGTAGGGTCAGCGGGGTCAGGCTGAGCGAGTACGACGGAAGCAGCGGCGACAGCCAGGAGAGCGGTTGAAAGAGCGGAAGGAGACATGTCTCAATTATTTAAGGGGGTAGTTAAATTTAGGTGATTTGAAGCACGATTCGAGACCAGTGCAGGTTGATGAAGAAAGGACGGCAGTCAGCACCGAAAACTCTTGAAATAGACTTCGGCAATTCCCATTTAGTCTCCCTTTCAATTCTATGTACCTCGCGCACTGACCACTTCACGTGATCCAGTACACGTCGCGTTGAAACCCCGACGCGACTCATATACTTAAGCTGTTTACTAACTTCCTGCTTCCATCCCTCCATCCTCTCCCCGTAACCAGCATGGCCAAGACTGCAACAGGTCTGTGGACTTGCACGCACCCGCTATTCTGACTAACACCCCCTGTGACAGAAACATCTACCAAGGCCGCCACCAAACGTGCCAATGCCAAGAGCACCAAAGCAGGTGGGTCCGTATATGCTTTTTCTTCGACTCATGACACATCAGACACGTCACAGATAAGGGGGACAAGCCGAAACGCGCCCCAACGGCGTACAACCTCTTTGTACAAGCTCAGATGAAGGAGTGGAAAGTGAACAACCCCGGCGCACCGATCAAGGAAGCCATGGTTGAGGTACGCACATACCCAATTCAATCCCAGATATGTCGCCTCATGGTCGCTTCAGATCGGCGCGCTATGGCGGGATGCCCCAGAGAATCCCAATCGCGGCAAGGAGCCAAAAGCTAGAAAACCCAAGGCTACCTCACAGAAACCGGCTAAGCCAAAGACCAAGGCACCTCCACCGAAATCCAGCGATGCAGAGGACTCAGGGGAGGCTAGCGAATGGTACGCCTATTAACCTCTGATAAAAGTCTTCTTGTTGACAACCGTACCAGACCCGGCCGCACTAGTTACATTCACCGTAATTTTATTTGATACTGTATTCGCATCCTGCGACGTGGGTATTTGGCAATGTATGCTCCAGTGTACTCCACCGTGCCAAGCCTAGCGTGAGGTGATTCGTATGCTCGGTGCGTCATGCATGGCGTCATCCAAGCCGATCCGCTGCAGAAAGCGCCACTTCGTTCCAAAGGTTCCCCAAAACGAACAATGACGCATGTATTGAAAACCATATAATGGCTGACCACAAGTGCTAGTCCCCTCTTCGTTCTACCACAACTACCATATCACTAAAAAATCATGGACAAGCTATCTTCTATCGTTGCCGCGCTCGACGCCGGTAAACTTCCAACCCAGGGGCAGATCAATGTCATCATTGACTGGACGCTCGAAAATCTCCTTGTCTCCCCCGAGTCCCCTGACATTGAGAAACTCAGTGAACCTGGTAAAATCCTCGCCCGTGGCCTGCGCGAAGTTTTAGTCGCGTACAAGCAGTTGGGCACGAGCAAAAATTGTACGTGATCGATCCGCTGTTCCTTTGAGGACATTAACCGTCCTTTTAGATGATAACTTGTTGCAGGACGCCCTCTGGCACCTATCAGAGGGCGACTACTCGAAAATCAGGGTAGAATCCATGGACAGAGACGAAGCCACCGCCGACCTCGAAGCTTTTCGTTCCGCAGTCCGTACTTTACTCAAGATCCTCTGGCAGAATGTCAGTGGTGAAGGTAGTCAGCTCTTAAGCGACTTTGCCTCTTTTACTCGCCTTGCTATGGCTGATCTCGCAGAGGCCATTGAGTCCCAAGCTGGGTACGCCAAACAGAGTTTGAGGGAGTTGGAGAGTGAGGTCCAGCAGGGCGAGAGGGATCCTCTTGGACGGAGACGCAAGACGCAGGAAGAAGAGGAGGCCAATGTGAAAGTCAAATTCGAGAAGACGATGGACACCGTCAAAGAGACGGGGTCGAAGGCTATTGGTGTTGGTCAATCAGTCAAGGTTTCTGCGGAGGAGACGGCCGAGAGAACAAGCACACGCCTGCTAGAGGCTTACTACAAGGTTCGCAGTGTTCACCAGCAAAATACCACATCCACGCTAAAGTTTTCCGCCAGGTATGCGATCGCGCTCAGAGCGACGAAGAATACAGACGCGCACTGTCCACGCTCTTCGATACCGCTTCCAAGTGGATGAATCGGACGCTCGCCACAGCCTTTGACGTTGATCAGGCTACCTCGCTTGACACGTTCATCGACGACCCCACCGAAGAGAAACATTTGTATCATGCTCTCCATGACCTCCGCACGCTTGTCGAGCGACTTGCGGGCGGAAAATCCCTCGACGACCTGTTTACCAAAGTCAGGATTTGTGCCGCTGACGCCAAGCAAGATGAAGACCTCAAAGCATGGTTCAACGACTTCTTCGCTCATGTGCGCAAGAGTCTCGAAACTCCCGGTTACGCCCGCACCGAAGATGCACATGGAAAACACAAAGAACTCGGGCGCCGCTGGAATGAACTTCTCGATGAAGAAACTGACGCCGCACGGAAGTGGAAAGAAGATGTCCATGGGTTCCGCCGCGAACTTCGCGAGTTTCAGCAGGGTATCGCGAGGGACTCCGACTTGCAGAGTGTGAGACGTGCGCATGCAATATTCGCGGAGGGTATGGAGAAGAGCATAGTTACTGGCGGGAAAGTGGCCCTACACTCCTTGTCTGACCAGGCGTCGTGGTTTTGGCAGGACGCCTTCAACGTGCATGCTCAGCGTCTACTTAGCATGGTCAAGAACATTCCTATCCCTAGGTTGGCTCACTCGTTGATACTCGGTGGCACTGAGATTTGAATAACTTCATTGCAGAACGGAGTACGTTGATCCTGAAGTTGAATTCGTTCTCGAGAACCTTGACATCTCCTCCCTCAACCTTCTCCCCGGACACGTCTTCATCCGGAACATCACGGATGTCGATATTACTGCCCCTGGCGAACCTGGCGCCTCGACATCTACTGCGTTTGGAACGCTCACTCACATCCGCCTCCAAGCCATTCAGCTCACGCTCAAGGAGGTATCCTTCTTCTATAAGGACAAAGCAGCTACCGTTGGCCCCAGTGAGTTCACGGGCATTATGCAGTTCAACCTCCCCACGCAAGGCCTCGACGTCGACTTCAAATTCCGCTTGATCTCAAACACTCCTCAAGGTCTTGCCGAACGCGAGCGTCTCGGGCGCTTCTTTAAAGTGGAACGGGTGGACGTGAAGCTGTCCGAGGACATCATGCTCGAAGTTAAAGAATCCAACCATTCTATCCTAGCGACCCTATTCAAGCCCATTCTTATCCTACGTTTCCGCGAGGCCGTCGAGCGGACCCTCGAGGAGCAGATCAGGGGATTATTCGATTTCGCTGATGCGATCGCTTATGACATCAAAAGGCGCTCGGAGGTCTTCCAAGATACAGGGCTTGGATCTGGGCCGTCGATTGCTGCCGCGATGTGGAGCGAGATAGGGAGGATGAGGAGGATGGAGGGTGGATTGTTGTCTGGGTGGAAGGCTACTGGGACTGGGATCGTCAAGGAAGGTCTTGCACATGATGCGACAATTGCGATGGGAGTTGAGCCGCAGATTCTATCTGGAGAGAAGAGGGGTCCGCTCGGTGTTCACGCGGAGCCGTTGTCGAAGAGAGGTCCGTACATTGGTGGAGAGCTTGAGGAGGGTAGGTCTGTCGCGCAGCGTGTCAAGGAGACTGGTCAGGAGGGTTTGAAACAGGTCCAGACGTTCAAGCAGAGCGTTCAGCACAAGGCAGCGGCAGAGAAGAAGCGGCCAGGGTGGGAGAGTCCAGCGTACGATATTGTATGAGGGTATTTGACGCGAGCTGTCATGTGTACATCGTTCTTTCCCGGGCTGCTCGCTTCGGGCTCCGTATACATGGTACTGAGAGAGAATGGAGGCCCGGTCAATGCGCACATCACAAAGCAAGTAGATCCATCGCGATTTCTCTCCCCTGCTCTATATTTCATTACTGATGAACTTGAACTGCGACCTTCATATGCACACACACAACTTCTGGACGGAGATATCAGTGATGTCGTTCTGTCCTGCCCTTGCGAATTTTCCGCAGAAACTGACTGCGCATCTGGCTTGACTCCTAGTATTACCCTTGTCCTCTTCACCTAACCCGCACAGCCTACACCCCCCGCAGGCACCAGGATTGAATCATCTGTGGACTGGCAGGTACCTGGAATTGGGAACTGATCTAGCCATTTAGGTATTTTCCTCAGCTACTGAGATGAACTTTCCCAGATCGTCCGGGTGTTCATGCCCCTTGGGCGTTCACTGATAATAGGTACCCCCTCATCAGAACAGCTTGAAGGAGTTCTTTGCCCTTCTCAAATCTATCCCCCATGAGGTCTTCTTCGACCACGCTCACCTCGAATTCCTCCATCAGGGCGACAATTGGTAGGTCTCGAGCAAATTGTTCCGTGAAAATTTACACTGACTGTTGGTCCAGGAATCTGCAGGCGGACTTGCAAATAATGGATCGCGCCCACGAAAGCGCATGTTTCCGGCTCATGACGCAGGATGGCGTCGAAGAGCGCATGCTCCGTCTTCGTTATTCAGCAAAGTTAACCGCAACAAAGGTGAATGCTTAGCATCTTCTGGTACCTTGAATTGACGTCCCTAAGGCACAGTCGTGAGCAAAGACAAGCTTCTCAACATGTTGACGCATGGAGCCGGGAAATCGTGGATCCACGTCAACATGAGGTAGGTAATCACCGAAAATCAGCCAGCTGAAGGGCCTACATTCCCTCGCCCTGTAAGCATGGTCTGAATCATTAGTCGGCGGGAAATGACACGAATGAAGCTTGTCTCAGTCACAAGCGACTGGCATCGTCTGAGTGGATACAGTGTCTCTCCAGTATCAATAGCTTGAACATCGAGGAAGCGTACCTTGATCCTAACACCAACACCAGGTAGGGCGGGGATCTGTGTGAGCGAGCCATTGTCCACATGTCGTGTATGACTGAGAGAGCAACAACAGTGCACTCCCATATTCAGGTTCGGGAAGTTGGAACGAGATCGGACGAAACATTGAATACGGATAATGCCAGAGCCGAGGTAGTACCAGGATATTTGTGGTCCATACTACACATAGCTTCTGTCGTCGATGTGCCATGCGATGTTCCCCTTTCGCAACGCCAAAGATTGGAAAGTGTGAATGGTCGCCTACGGATCGTTCCAGCCGTAACGCGTAACGGCAAGGGGGGTTCTTGTACTTGGGTTGCAACCGATGAGTTAGTATTAGGGCCAGAGCTTTCCGAGTCGTCCAACGGGTATAGTGACGTCTGAGGCCCATTAGTATTTAGGTGTTTCTGCAAGAGGATCGAGACTGCAGCGCTGTCCGCTCAAGACCAAAAGGCAGTAATAGTGAATGGCTTACATCCGGTATCGCAGGCAGTATACCATATGCTAGTTTAGGAACCTAGGTAAGCTGTAGGCTTACAGTCTCGCGATAAAACATCAGTTAACGACGACTCAACGTATCAATTGTAATATCGACGCTGAGGAGGTTGTGCGTCATCCCACCCCAGCAAGAAGGGAGAAGTTTAGGGAAACTGTATGCGCTCCGCTCTTGACTTTGGAGGTTCAATCGATCCAACGAGCACTCGCATGACTCGGAAGTTGGATCAAGCCACGAGTTACTGGCCAGGTCACGGTTTGTTTGGTAAGGGCTTTGGATCCAAATAAACATGCACGTGTGCCGCAGTGCCACCAGGTCGTCTAAAAACAGAGAACGAAGCTGTTGCAGACACCTCGCGAGAGATATCGTGTCCACTGTCAAAACGTCCCTGGCTAGTCACCATGAGGAGTACGAAGCATTTATTACTTCATTGTAGGGATTAAGTCTACGTCCCTCGTCCCGTTCACCTTTTTTCTTCAGACCCTCCGTTTCCAGCTCCTTGGCGAGGCGTCGTCCAGCAGCGTTCCCGTACTCCAACTTGAAACACTTCTGAGTCCGGTTGTTTTCTTCCAGTGGGCGGACAAAGGGAAAAAAGGAATGTGGTCTGACCTTGATGCAAAACAACGATGTGAATAATTACTGACATGTGGGTATACACAACGAGACGTAATCAAATTGAGCACGGAAAGCATCTATCCTGACAGGTGTCTGGTCCCAAGGACAAGGGCGATGGTGAAAGAAACGAAAGAGAACGCATGTACCACTGATCATAACAGACGTCCTTTGAATAAAGCACGAAAGAGTTAGGAAGGATGTGTGATGCCATGCCCATCAAGCGCTCAATCAATGTCTTCGTCGTGCGCGATTCGACGTATTGCAAACTGTGCGGCTGACTCCAAAGGTGCTTCGGCAAGTGTATCGTCAGCAGACGCTGTCAGGTGCAGTCATCGCACGTTAGGCGATGGAGGGTGGGGCCAATGGGGGGACGCAACTTGAAGGATGATGGTGATAGCGACAAGGGTACGACGTTGGGCATGGGGTCCAATCCCACTGATGACCGGGATGGCTGTGCATAGGAGTGGGAGCGCGGCTGATCGAACAACGGACGCTGAGCCAGTGACGTGTTTCGCGTGACAGAGGCGGGAGACCAAGGGAGCAATGTTGAAAGATATGGATAGGTTACGGGCTCGTGATCGTGGTCTTGGTGGCTGAGGGGTCGGCGGTCGTGACGAAAGCAGCTATGGCACCACGTCGTCGGACTTCCTGTATGATCGCCAGCTCTTCTCGAGAGACAGTAATTGCGATAGGGACATCAACATCATGTGACCAGGACCACGCTGTGGGGGGGCATGTGCTGTTCGACGATCCGGACAGCGGTTCCGACGCGGATGTCGATGAAGCTTGGCGAGATGTGACCGAAAGGGGCAACAGGTCCATCAAAGGGGTGGGCTGCGAGGACGCATGCGCTAATACTGTCGTGTTGGGCAGGATGACCAAGGGAATTGAGGACCGACTGATGGCAACCATTTCGATGCTTTCGCGTTGGTTGCTCGTTACAGCGTTACCAGCCGTGGGCAATAAGTCCGGTGTCATGCCTGACTGTTCAGCGCTGGATGTGTGACCCAGCACGGCAGCCATTTCAGTGCACTGGGGTTGGGTGCGTATCACCGAGTCACCAGCTGGTTCTAATCGGTTGCTCGTTAGGGCGTTATCAGCCGCGGTTTCCGATGAGTTCGTTCCTGTAACATCGGGGAGGTCGTCGTCCGGATCATCAGGTCGTCGGCAGCGGACTGTCTCTCTCACGAGGCTCTGGGGATGCGGAGCTGCGTGAGGTGATCGAGACAGAGTTCGTAGAAAAACAAGGACTTACCGTTTTTGCAGCGACTGCTCGTCTGCGAGTGAAAACATTCGCGAAGGCGTTTCGGGCCCTGTTGAACACCCGTTGGTGCTGCGGTGCAGCCTGCTGAGCACGCTGAGTGATGTGCTGCTTCAGTTCTCGTGATTGAGAAGGTAGGGATGTGAATGTATACGCACGTTAGGCAGACGATCCGAAAACGGGTCGAGTCCCGGTCTGTCGTTGCGTGACGACCCCGCTTGCGGAGTTGCGGGTCGCTGTTGAACAGTTGTCAGAGATTTGAGAATAACATATACAGAGATTCGTGTGCATACATCGAACAATGATGAAAATGGCTGTGCGGGCGACTGGGTGAGCATTTAATTCGTTGAGGAATAATTCTATGCATGGGTGCCACAAGAATGAGACTCGCCTTGGTTTGGGGATGTTCGGATGTTGGGGCTTCCCACAAGTAGAGTTTGTTGTCTTCGCATCCCGTCGCGAGGAGCCGCCCTGAAGGGGAGAAGGCAATACCTTGGACATTTCCGTCGTGCTCCAACGCAGCAACTTGCTCGCCCGTTGAGATATCGAAAATGAATGCGGTTTTGTGCCACCAATTGGAAGTCGCCAAGTGAGTGGCTGCAGTGGGTGAGAGTGAGAGTCCTCTGATCAACCCACCGTGGGCCCTCCACATGCGTAGCTGTTCGCCGTTGTCCGAGTTCCAGATCACGACTTCGCCCCAACCTCCCCCGATGAGGTGTGCGGCGTCGGCAGTCCATGCAAGCGAGGCGACTGGCGAGTTTCGAATTGAGAGGATTCTATTACCTGTTCCAGCGTTCCAAATTTTGACGCTGTTTCCTCCAGAAGCAATCCTGTCTCCACTCGGTGAGTAGCGAACACATAAGACTCTGCCATGGCACTCGATTGGCTCGAATATCAGCTCGCCTGTCCCAACTGACCACACTCGCACAGTGTGATCATCGCACCCAGACACGACTCTGCTTGAATCCCGTGAGAACTCCACCGAATTCACGCTTTCCCCGTAACCCTCGAAGACATGCATCGTCTCTCCTGATTCCCCATTCCATATCCTGACTGTTTTATCAGAGCTGCCACTAACGATCATCTTCCCATCCCGAGACACATCCACATCCCACACCCAGCCAGTGTGCCCACTCAACACCTGTGCTGCTCCCGTCTTCCGGTCCCATATCCGCAGTGTGTGGTCGCTCGAGCCACTCACTACTTTACTTTCATCGGCGTAGAAACACACACATCTGGCCCAATCATCGCGGTCCTCGAGTACTTGTATAGGTACTGGGTGACTCGCGTTCGAAACGACGGGTGGAACGCTTGCGATCTTTGGAGGTACTGAACGAGACGAGGTATGCATGTTGACGGATGGAAGGGCAAGTGGGCGGTACGATCGCGAGGTTGTAAACCATTAGAGGTGTTGGGCTGCGTTGAATGGGAAGTTGCAAACACTCTTCTTCCGATGAGTTCGTCCAATATACGTCGCCTGTGCACCTCGTGCCTATCAGACGAACAAGTCGAGCGTCTCGTATCTGGTAGACGCCCCCACCGCCTTCTTTGCAATACTCCCAGCATCATCGTGCACCACGTTCTATGCCCCAATCATCATGCTCACGCGTTTTCGCTCTCCTTTCATTGCCAGCTCTCCTTGAACGTTGCAGCTCCCTACGAACCTTGACACTCCGTATCGTGCAAGGTCGCTTCATTGATACTATGACCCGATCACCAAATGACACAGTAACCCGCTCTTCAAGCGTTCTCACAATCATATCTGCGCAGTATTTATATACTATCTCCGCTTCGCCCCACCGCCCACGGCAACATAAATCCCCCTGTTCGTTTCCATTCCCGGGCGAGGACTATAGTTGGCAAGCTCACGAAGATATTCTTGAGATACCGAGAGCACGAGGCTCAGGTTACAATTAGTTCCACGTGTATCTCTTTCATCAGGTATGGCACCATGCCTCTTCCACAAGGTTCCGGCTTCTTGTCCATTCCACTGCCCACATTCAATGGAACAATTTACGATGTAGTCAACGCCACGTTTGACGTCCTCCCCATTTGCTGGTGAGTCGATCCCAGCCGTTCGTGCTCACTATATGCTACGTATTGCTCACAGATGGTATGTTGCCCCGATGGCTCGTCCATGCTTGATGGCTGCTAAATACAATGATTCACGAAAGGTGGCCGCCTTTCCCGCAAGATTGACGCTCGCTAGTGACCGTTCGACGGAGCTGGGAACCCACAGGAAATATGGTAATGAATCCTGCACCCACCCTAGACCCAAAGCGTAAGAGCTGTGATCTAACTTTTCTCAAGAGAAGGATCTATTTCCGCATGGTGTGGGGGTGGGATTACACGGGATCAACTCCCGCCGATCACGAGGTGAAGCGAGGCACCGTATTCTCCTGTGGTCTTGCAGTTGCGTCCCACCGAAGGTAGTCCAAACGTCTTTCGTAACGTTCTCCAAGCTGGTCGATTCGTATTCCGCGATTTCTTGCCGTGGGGTGGGATTGGCCCGGGGGTGACTTCTGGTGAGTCGGCAATGCACAGAGTGCCTGTCGGGCACGGAGCTTGCCAGTGAAGTACTGCATCATTTTCGTTGCGTGCCATCGCAGCCATCCTTCTTCGACATGGCCACATTATAATCCGCAGTTTCTCGCTCTTACCACGAGGCGGATTGGTCTGGTAGTGATCGTGTAGAAGACCTGTTGAACATGACACCCTCCTTGCGCACACGCTTCTACTTCTGCACGGTTCCACCTTCGCTCGGTGAATTCTGAAGCCTGGATCCTTCTGTGTCCTTGAGCTCAGAAGGTTGATATTCAGTGCCATGTACAGAGTTACTCTGAATCGCCCTTATCCTTGTCACCGATCTCTCTGAAAATCTCCGGGGGGAAGCGATGGACGCAAGATATAAACCTTGATGGTCTCCAACGAAGCAACAACCTGGTTCTTTTCATCTAACAACTGCTGTTGCAAGTCTTGAGTCCTCTTCATGGCAGCCTCAGCGTGTGCCAGCTCGCTTGTTACTTCACTGAGCTGCGTCTGACGCTGGGCTATGATTTTGCCGATGACAGGGATGTTCTTTCGTGGGGCAGAGTAATTCGTATTGCTGGATTTGAAGTGTCGAGCAAGGGGAACTGGAGTCGGTGTTAGCTTCGAACGTGAGCTGTAATGGCCCCATGCCCAGAATCTTGCAGCCACATGAACGTGCCGCGGTTGAGAACCAGGTGTTAGTTGAGATATCATAATCAAGGTCCTGCCTTCTTGCGCCGAATCGAGCACATGAAGTATCTAACCTGACAGGTGTCTAGTACCGTGGACAAGGGTGATGGTGAAAGAACCAAAACGCGACGCATGTGTGACTAATGGTAGCGATGTCCTTCAATTAAAGCACGAAAAAGTTACGAATAAGATAGTCGTTGAGCGCTCAATCGATGTCTTCGTCGTGCATTGCAATCTGTGCGACTGACTCGAGGGTGCTTCGGAGGGTATATCATCGGCTGACGCTGTCAGGTGCGGCGATGTAACGTTAAAGGTTGGAGGGTGAAGTAACGCAAGAGCGTGAATGGCGGCGATGGTGATAGCACTGAGGGTACAACGTTGAGCATTGGGTCTGATTCCATGAATGACCGGGAGGGTGGGCGGGCGGCTAAGGGGACGATGGACGCTGGGCGGGTGACGTATTTCGCGTAACGGAAACGGGAGACCGAGGGAGTGATGTCGAAGGATGAGGATAGATGTCGGACCCATGATCATGCCCTGAACCTTTAAGGGGTTTTGCGGTTGTCTCGACGAAAGAAGATGTTGCTTGGCGTCGTCTGTATTCCTCTATCATCGCAATCTCTATCGGAGATAAAGTGATCGCGGAAGAAACATCGACATTATGTGATGCAGTCCGCGCAGAGGCAGGACGTGCACTTTTCGACAACATGAACAATGGTGCTGACACGACAACGGCAGCGGACGATGAAGGTTCACATGATATAACTGCAAGGGACAACGGCTCTGATGAAGGCGTGGGCTGCGGGGAAGCATGTGCTGGTACCGTTGAGGGACCCGAGATAGCGACCGTTTCGATGCTTTCGGGTTGATTGCGTATCTGAGAGTTCCCTCGCGGGGTTGCTGACGAACGAGGGTCGGAACCCGGGCCTTCCCCAGACAGACGCATGGCAGCGGTGCGTTCCGGTTGCGAGTCTATCACGGGATTATTGGCAATGGGTGGAGAGGAAACTGGTCCTGCACCCGCGATTTTAGCCCCGCGACCTGTTTTGGGGTGCCCTGATTGGTTCTTTGTCGCAGCCGCGTTGCCAGCCTGGGTACGGGATGAATTCGCTCTGGTGTGTCGGTGTATAGGGGCGAACCCTCCACGTTCCTGTGGACCAGGTTGTCGACAGAAGAAGAGCATGAATATCATTTTCTTCACGGGCGTCCACGTGATACGTTCAAGAACTATCCAGAACTAGACTCGTCATAAGTGAGTTATCAAATGTTGTGGTATCGTCAAACTGACCGGTCTGTCCCTACCCGCTGCGACTTCTACTGGTTCGACCGTTTCTCTCACGGGAGTCTGGGAATGGGAAGCTATGTGAGGTGGTCGAGACAGAGTTCGTACGACATAAGGACTTACCGTTTGTGCGGCGACTGCTGGTCTCCGAATAAAAAACTTCGCAAAGGTATTTCGCACCCCGTTAAACGCTATTTTGGGCAGCGGTGAGGCCTCCCGAGCACGCTGTGTGATGTGCCATCTCAGTTCTCGTGATTGAAATGTTTGAATGAGATCAGATACGCACGGTAGGCAAACTGTCCCAAAACGGGTCGAGTCCCCTTGTGTCATTTCGTGACGATCCTGCTGGTGGAATTGCGGGTCGCTGTTGATCAAACGGTCGTCAGTGGATTGAGAATGACAAGTCCAGGGATTTGCATACATCGAGCAACGACAAAAACGGCTGTGTGGGCGGCCAGTGAGCGTCAGTTGGTTGAGGAAGAGGTCTATGCGTGGATACAACAAGAAGGACTGACTTTGGTTTTCGGATTTCCAAATGCTGGAGCTTCCCACAAGTAGAGTTTCCTGTCGTGGCATGCTGTCACAATGTACCGCCCTGAAGGGGAGAAAGCAGTCGCTTCGAGATTTTGGTCGTGCTCCAACGCAGCAACTTGCATGCCCGTTGAGATATCAAAGATGAAGGCGGTCTTTCCGTACCAACTGCAAGTTGCCAAGTGAGTGGGGGCCGTGGGTGAGAGTGAGAGTCCTGCGATCCAATCGTCGTGGGCCTTCCACGTACGTAGTTGGTCTCCGTCGTCCGAGTTCCAGATGGTGACTTCGCCCTTCCGTCCCCCGATGATGTGTGTACTGTCCACAGTCCATGCAAGCGACCAAACCTTCGAGTTTCGAAAAGAGAGAATCCCGACACCAGTTTCTGCGTTCCAAATTTGGACGGTGTCTGCACAAGAAGCGAATTTGTCTCCGCCAGGCGAGTAGCAAACACAGTTGACTGTGCCATGGCACTCGATTGGCTCGAATGCCAGATCGCCCGTTTCGACCGACCAGACCCGAACAGTGCAATCATTGGACCCAGACACGATTCTGCTCGAATCGGGTGAGAACTTCACCGAATACACCTCATCCCTGTGACCCCAGCAGACCTGCATCATCTCTCCTGATTCCCCATCCCATATTCCGACTGTGTAATCTGCGCTACCACTGACGACCATCTTCCCATCCTGAGAAACATCTACATCCCACACCGTATCGGTGTGACCCATTAACACCTGTGTTGCTCCTGTCTTCTGGTCCCATATCCGAAGTGTGTGGTCCACCGAGCCACTCACTACTTTATTTTCAGCACGGAAGCATATGCAAAGCACCATATTTTCGTGACCCTCGAGTACTTGCACAGGCACTTGGTGGTTCGCATTCTTCGAAGACGCCAAGTGAGACGAGTCGGACGAAGCGACAGGTGGAACGCTCGCAATCTCTGGAAATACTGAACGAGACGAGGTATGCATGTCGATGGATGGAAGGGCAAGCGGGCGGTCACAGTGGTGAGGTTGTGAAGCGCTCGAGGTGTTGGACTGTGTTGGACGAAGGGAACGGGAAGCTGCAAGCGCTCGTCTTCGGGCGAGTTAATTTCATTTAAGTTGCCTGAGTAAATCGTGCCTATCAGACGAACACAGCTGAGCGCCCCACATCCCCGGCATCATTCCGTACCACCTTCTATGCCTCAGTCATTATGATACTCACGCGTTTTTTCTCTCCTCTCCTCGCCAGCTCTCTTCGACAATGCTTCATCTCCCCACCGATTTCGACACTTGGAGCCAACTACCATTCAAGGTCACTTCATTGATACTATGACCCGATCCGTCACCGAACGACACAGCAACCCGCTTCTCAAGCGTTCTCACAGTCATAGTTCCGCAGTATCCTAATGGTCCGGACGCACGGCCACGGTCTACGTCCTCTTCCCCTTCCTCATCCCATCCTATCGCCTCAACGACGGCCATAGCCCCGAGATGTGACTATCTAATCTCGATTAGATCATCGTCCGCCATGGTCTGCAAAAAACGCTGT
>MU121081.1:0-41781 GCA_014904835.1 Paxillus ammoniavirescens
TGTCGAATTCGGGACCAGCGTAGTTGGGAGGAGCTTCGAGGTTTGGGTCAGCCATGCTTAGGGATTTGAAGTTGAGGAAAAGGGAGTGATATTAAAGAATGGAATGGTATACTGTGGTGGTGAATGACTGGAGGACCCGGGAGGGATACGAGTATGAAAATTCTAACGAGAGCCCAGCTCTGAACGGCGAAGGGCCACGAGCGGAGGAGATGGCGCAGAAGAAAGAGATGTTGCGCCACCTTAACTCCGCTCGGCCAAAGACGACGCTCTGCCACTACGCTCGTTCCTCGCTACGTAACAGATCAGCACACTAGGTTCGGGAGCATTGTCCGAGATATCATGTACTGTCGGGGGGCGGTGACTCCACTGGTGAGTTTATCGCTTGCCATGCCAGGCCTGTTCTTTGAGGAGTTACGGTCTGTCTAGCTGTGATCTATGGCTTAGCTTATTCATCCATCTTCGTTCAGTGGTCTCTCGGGTGTGTACTCTATCTCCAATGACTCTCTCGCACCTGAGGACCCATATTAGGTGGGCTGCCTCCGAGATTAGGATCCTCAGTAGGCGGGACGCTCCTTGGGTGCGAGCTGTACGTGTTGCTGGTGGGTGGTGTCTATCGTTATGGGGTGCAGGTGGCAGTATTAGCGACCCACAGCCTAACATTGTCCCCAGTGAGATGTCGGGCCATACTCCATATTGCTGGGGCCAGATTCCTGCAGTAGCATTCCAGATCGTACTTCCGAGTCGTTCGATGCTCGAGCAGTCGGTGAGAATGTGCTTTCAAGGCTTGCGGTGCAGTCCCCGCAACTTGAAGTGCCATGGCATTTGGCGCGGTGTTCCGTAGGTCGACCAAAAATCTCCTACTCTTAGGGAACCGTGGATGGCCAGTGTTGTTCGAGCGCGTCCAGACTCCAAACGGTAAGCCGCGGCAATGCTGATCCACACACACGGAAGTGATTCGCGACGTTCGTGATTGCTCGTGTCCTTCATTCCCATGGAGACAACGTTTTGTTGTGGTGCCACGCACTTCCCACTACGATAGGTCACTTGGAGCAGTTGTCGCAATGTTCAAGTCGAAGAATTCTTCCTCAAGATCTTTGACCCTCAGGTTCTTGACCCTTGTACACGAGTTGTAGGATCCCACGTACGTTTTCTCGGTTAACTTTACTTATCTCGAAAAACTTATGTTATCGACGTACTCCTACCGCTGACACTATAAGTAACCCCCAGCGACAGGCTATTCCTAACTTCCACTCGACCTTGAGAGCATCATGTCTCTCTCCAAAGGTGTTGCGCTTATCACTGGATCTGCCCAGGGCATTGGACGTGGCATTGCCCTCCGCCTTGCCAAGGATGGCTATGACATCGCACTCAATGACATCCCGTCCAAATACGACCAGCTACGTACGGTCGCGGATGACATTGTCAAGAGTGGCCGAAAGGCCCTAGTGCTCCCTGCAGACGTCACTGTTGACGAGCAGGTCAAAGGGATGGTGCAAGAAGTTGCTAAAGAACTTGGAGGTCTGGACATCGTAAGTATTCAAGTTGGCATGCTGGACTGGGGTAATGTCTTCCCTGATCACTGCGTTCACAGATGATAGCGAACGCTGGAGTGGGTGAGTTATTACCCTTGAGTTTGAGTAAGCAACTTTGATAGCTCCTTCGTGACGCGTGTTGAGAAAATTATTTCCACAGCCGGACTAAGGGACTGGGACCGCATTATGGCCGTAAACGCTCGTGGCACTTTCCTGTGCTACAAATATGCTGCGGAGCAGATGATCAAGCAAGGGCGTGGAGGTAGAATAATCGGCGCCAGTTCACTTATGGGAAAGACGGGATCTCCGTCGCTATCTGCGTATTGTGCAAGCAAGTTCGCCGTCAGGGGCCTGACACAAGCAGCTGGTAATGACGAACATCTGCCATGTGCATCCTAATTGTTCTGAATTGTTGAATCGACCAAGCGCTGGAACTCGGGCGTCATGGTATCACCGTTAACGCTTATGCGCCTGGTCATATTGAAACACCCCTGTGTAAGAGTTTGTGTAAGGGACCTCGTAAATTTTACTCACTTTTGCATAGCGGCGGGCCTGATGGACGCCGATGGAAAGCTTCTGTGTTCTGATGAAGAATTTGCCGCGCAGATAATGAATGTAGGTTGCTTATCCCACGCGATATATCACATCTCTCATGTTCCCATGTCACCTGTAGCAGTCTGACGCGCGACCCATCAAGTCCATAGGGCAGCCAGAGGACATTGCAAGTGTTGTAAGCTATCTGGTCTCAAAGGAGGCTCATTTCATAACCGGTACTTGTCCTTTTCTTTCCGTCTCACTTCTACAGTCACTGACCTATTGTGCACAGGGCAAACCGTAAGTCTCAATCCGCGTGGCATGGGTGGTGCCTCCAAATGGAATACTCAATGAACCTGCCCCAGATTTCTGTCGATGGCGGAATATCTATGTCATGATCGGGGACATATCATATGTACTGTCGTTTACTGGTTCTCACTGCATAAGCACTCACTGTACTTCATTTTTGACGTTAACGTCGCACCTTAACCTGTCAACACTATCGCATGCGCCAATAACGGCTTGTGCATTGATGGGCTCCTAACGCGACCGGGGCCTAACTTGAGCTGACGGTGACTCGGATTCTCTTCTCCTTCGTTCTACACCGTTCCAAGTGGTGTGTTCCCTGCGGACTGCTGCAAGCTACATCGCCTTTGTCCCGCGACCAGATCCGGGCCTATCTCGGCGCACCGTTGGTTCACGACGAAGAGTTATGCCCGTGTAGCGTATGAAAAGGTACTAAAGTATTGGGAACCGAGTCGCACAAGCAATTCGACTTCCTTTCTGCCCCTGGTAAGTCTACGTAGAACGCGATGGTCTCACACCATTGATGATTCATTATTCACTCCAGCCAATATCATACGTCCGAGTGGCAATAATGGTTCGTGATCGAATCTCATGGCGTTAAACGGAGCAGCCCTTTCTCTATCTTGCCTTCTCAACTTTTCATTCATTACGCCGTGCTGCGCACACTTTCGGTCTGTCTTGCCCAGCCGGGTTTGTCAGAAACGATCCTAATATACGGTCAGGGTGCTTTGCTTGCGTCTTGGCTGCAGTGGAAGACAAATGGCGTTTGGTGAGCTCTAGCAATCAGGTTGATAACTTCACTGACTAGGAGTGGACGTTATAACTTGAACGCCCATCCAGGACATGTGATACCCGACGGGCCGTCTCGGCCTTGTTTTTGTCACTTGGTTTTCGGGCGTCGAAGGGCTTCTGTGTTGTTTCCCGTACTCGACAGGGAGGGGCTGCACTGACATCACTCGACACTCAGAAAACGACGTGAGTTGCGTTTGCACCTAGATCAGTGCGTTAGAATGTATCAACACTGTGTCCATAACAGCTCCCCGGCCAAGGGAGCCGGTGATGAATTTTAATCGCTCAAGAAGGACGGCAACTAAATGAAGGACCGTCAGAATTGAAGTGGTGGATCAAACGTCTAGAGGGTTGCAACACTTACAAATACTGATAACGCATGGCACGATGAGAGCCCGTTTCAGAAAGTCCCCCCCTACTCCCGACCCGCTCCTCTCGCTGAGACTATAAGTAGCCCCCAGCGACGGCCTAATCGATGTGCCAACCTCCCCTCAACACAAATTTTACACCGTCATGTCTATCTCCAAAGGCATTGCTCTCATCACTGGATCCGCCCAGGGCATCGGACGTGGCATCGCGCTCCGCCTCGCCAAGGATGGTTATGACATTGCACTCAATGACATCCCGTCCAAATACAACCAGCTACGTGCAGTCGCGGATGACATTGACAAGAATGGCCGAAAGGCCCTAGTGCTCCCTGCAGACGTCACTGTGGAGGAGCAGGTCAGAGGGATGGTGCAAGAAGTTGCCACTGAACTTGGGGGTCTGGACGTCGTAAGTATTGACATGCTGGACTAGGGTAATGTTTTCCCTAACCACCGCTTCACAGATGGTAGCGAATGCGGGAGTCGGACAAGTATTACCCTTGACATCGAGTAGGTACTCTATTAGCTCCTTTGTGACGAGTGCTTGAAACATTATTCCGCAGCCGGACTAGCAGAGTGGGAGCAGGTCATGACCATAAACGCTCGTGGCCCTTTCCTATGCTACAAACATGCTGCAGAGCAGATGATCAAGCAAGGACGCGGAGGCAGAATAATCGGCGCCAGTTCACTTGCGGGAAAGATGGGATTTCCATTGCTCTCGGCGTACTGTGCAAGCAAGTTCGCTGTCAGGGGCCTGACACAAGCAGCTGGTAATGACCAAGTCATCTGCCATGCGGTCCCCATTATTCTGAATCATTGGATCGATTAAGCGTTAGAACTTGGACGCTACGGTATCACGGTTAACGCTTACGCACCTGGTGTTATAGCAACAGCCATGAGTAAGAGTTTGTGCAAGGGAACTTATCACGTCTACTCATTTTTGCATAGCGGCGAACCTGATCGGCGCTGATGGGAAGTTTCTGCATTCTGATGAAGAATCTGCTGTGTGGGTTATGAATGTAAGTTGCCCACCCCGCGCGGTTCATCACATCTTTAACGTTCTCGTATCACTTGTAGTGCATCGAAGGGCGCCCCGTCAAGCACATCGGGCAGCCGGACGACATCGCAAGTATTGTGAGTTATCTGGTCTCGAAGGAGGCACACTTCATCACCGGTATTTGAGTCTTTCTTGTCATCTTCATTTTGACACTTACTTGCATTGTTGTCCCCAGGGCAAACCGTGAGTCTGGATTTCTACGCGCTATCGCTGATATCTCAACATGAAATACTCGATGGGCTCACCATAGATTTCCGTCGATGGTGGAGTGTGTATGTCTTAAGAGGGGATATATCATCGTCTACTTCTTGCCACCGAAAAAGCACCTACTGTGCTTTATTTCTTGATGTTAATTCATGTGTGTGGGCCAACAGTGTCGCATCATGAACCAATAGCCTCGTGCGTGGCACGATAAATTGATGGGCTGCCTCCCGTGGCCGCGCAAAGGGTCCTTCTCTTTTATTGACACTCAGTCGTAATGACAAGATCGGGGTGGGAGGAACCTCATCGAACCATCATCCAAGGATGGGAAGAGGTGTGCCATGCACACCCCGTTTCGTCGCGTAGCCCTTCCATTTGCCGAATTCCTGATCTTGTTCACCCTGGTGCAAGCGAGAAGGTGCATCAAGGCCTTTCCCTGAGCGTATTGGAAGCCTGATTAATCAAACTTTAGAATTAGGATGCCCCCGTGTATCATGGCAACACTGATGGGCCAGGCGCATTGACACAGCGACGAGTACGTGGAGGTCATTCCCGTTATTTGACTTCAAGACGTGCGACTGCCGTTGTCAAACAGGTGCAGAAAGAGCGAGGGAAACGCACGTCAATCGACATGGTGTGCCAAGTTCGTGTTTTGACGATCCAGGTCTCTGCATTCTGTGACACCGCGATTAATCGTAAAGTTTGCAAGCAGGCGTAGGTCTCGTGTATGGCAAACCGAGGATGTCAACAGTCAAAGCGTAAGACGAGAATGCTTGGCCACGTGGTCTGATCTCAGTGAGCTGCAACGCATGCTCACATGCACAGGGGTTGGCCATGTGCCAAACCTTGCGCAGTTACTAGTTACTGCTAGCCAGTGTGAGCACGCCGTGCTCACACTGGCTAGCAGTCGGGGGTGGAGTCCCGGGGTCCGGGGATCATGATGATATGCCTGAAAGCAAGATCAGAGAATCCTCTTCGAGATCGCTAGCAGGGAGGAGGTATATGAACTTTTCAATAGCTTCGTGGAAGCTACAAAACTGAATCATTGCATGTACCAGCCTTCGTACTTGGACACTCCGGGAGAGAAACCTGAACTTGAACTGCAAGTGTTCCTAGAATACTTTCCCACGGTGACTTCCCTCCAGCGCTCACTACTAAGTCTGACTGAATAATTCTTGGTCCTATCTATCGGTATACCCGAGCGTCCAAGCCATCTATTTTGGCTCTCCTGTGAATTCTCCCATGCTCGAGTTGGAAGCATATCGTCACTCGAACACCGAGGTGAGTTCCACTTGCACCTCCTTGTGTGAGAAATGATAGTCAGCGTGTCCGCAACAGCTCCCCGGCCAAGGCAGCATTGCTTCGGTTTCCGTTACCTCGGGGTGCGACGTTAGTGCTACTCGTCAATATCGAGGCTCGCACGTGCTAAGTCACGATATAGGGCCTCACCGCAGACTCAGGCTAGCCAAAGGGTCAGTGAACTTTTGTTGTCCCTCTCATGTAACCGCGACGGCACCCATTCCAGTTCAATGTGAATATGCAGCTCAATCTGGGTGGGTTCGTCAGAGCACAATGAAATAGAGCATTTTCATTCGTGGCGACACATGATTTCCATCAGCGTCATTCATGATGGAGCCAGTGTTTGTTTTGGTGGCACTCGCCACCGGTCACCTATCAGGCACACCGGGTTTGGCGGCAACTTCTTTCATTCCAGGATAGAGCTTCAACAGAGGTTGAAGCATTGGTTCTATTGCGGTATAGGGGACACGTCAATTTGGGAGTCTTCATTTTCATCCCGTCGGGTTTGGCGATGGCAGCGGTCATTGCCGTCCGTCCCTACCTGCTTCGACAGCACCCCCGAGTACGCTGCCGTCGGATAAACCATAACGCTGTGGGGAAACGCGTTTGATATGTGGTTGAATACCTTGTTGGTTAGCAGCACTGCGGCCTGCTGACCAAACAGAGCATCGATTGAAACGTGAGACCGACCGTTGTCCCACTCCGCATGATGCTCCGGACCCACAAACCGGTGAGTGACGCCCACTGTCTGTCGTGATTATCTTTTTATGTGTTCCTCTGTTCTTGGTCTATTCATATCGTTGAAACTATAAGTAACCCCCAGTGGCGGGCTAATCGATGTGCTACCTTGCACTTAAGCCAGACATTATACCATCATGTCTATCTCCAAAGGCATTGCGCTTATAACTGGATCCGCCCAAGGTATCGGACGTGGCATTGCGCTTCGTCTCGCCAAGGATGGCTATGATATTGCACTCAATGACATCCCGTCCAAACACAACCTGCTGCGTGCAGTCGCAGATGACATTGACAAGAGCGGCCAAAAGACACTAGTGTTGCCTGCAGATGTCACTGTCGAGGGGCAGGTCAAAGGGATGGTGCAAGAAGTTACTAAAGAACTTGGAGGTCTCGACGTCGTAAGCATTGGCATACCGGCCCGAGTATGTTGTCCCAAATCACTACTTTTACAGATGGTAGCGAACGCTGGAGTAGGCCAGCTATCACCCCTGACGTCAAGTAAGTCACTGTATCAGCGCCTTTGCGATGAATGACTAGAAAGTCATTCCACAGCCGGACTGGGGGACTGGGAACGCATCATGGCCGTAAACGCTCGTGGTCCTTTCCTGTGCTACAAACATGCTGCGGAGCAGATGATCAAGCAAGGACGCGGAGGCAGGATTATCGGCGCCAGTTCACTTGCGGGAAAGACAGGACTTCCGTTGGCCTCCGCATATTGTGCAAGCAAATTCGCTGTAAAAGGTTTGACACAAACAGCTGGTAATGACCAACATCCGCTTTGTCGTCCTCATTGTCCTGAATAATTGAATCGATCAAGCGTTGGAACTTGGGCGATACGGCATCACTTTTAATGCGTATGCACCTGGTGCTATACAAACACCGATGAGTAAGAGGTTTTGGAGAAGAACTCGTGTCATCTACTCACTTTGCACAGCGATGAACATCACAAGCGAGGATATAAAGACTCTATCGTCTGATCAAGAATCTGCGGGGTGGATCATGAGTGTAAGATGTTCGTTCCATGCGCTCTACCACATCTTGACATTCCCATATCACCTGCAGCATCTCGAAGGGCGGCCCATCAAACGCAACGGGCAGCCGGAGGACATCGCAAGTATTGCAAGTTATCTGGTCTCAAAGGATGGACATTTCATAACTGGTAAGTACTTGCTTTTCTTGTCACGTCACTTCGATTATCATTGACCTTTTTATGCCCAGGGCAAACTGTAAGTTTAGATTTATGTGTGATATTATGTCTTGAGGTGAGGTGGAGTACTCAATGAACTTATTGGTAGATTTCCGTGGATGGCGGAGTATGTATGACCTGATTGGGGCACATATCATATGTACTGTGGCACTGTCACTTGTGTGAACCAAAGGTGTCGCATGCACCAATAAAACATCGTGCCGTCCATGGTACATTGGTAGGCTCCCGTGGTCGTCTCAAGCTCATCGTGACCAGGCTGATTCTCCGCCTCGTTTGAAAAAGAAGACGGACCTCGGATTCACTGTCTGAGAATCGTGGGGTGGTGTCACTGGCAGTGCCCACCTTTCGAGCGGTGAGTGGGAAGACCTCCGAGATCATAGGCAGAACTCGTCACTTTGTGATCGCCAGTTTCAATTTTCCTCGTCAAGATCCATGGCATCCTGACGCAAAGCACCGCTTGAGCTCAGACATATTAAAACAATATTGAAGTAATTGCGATGGGGTCTTCTCTCTTCCGAATCAATATGCTGCCCAGTGGCTAGCGTGACACCGTAGGGGTGAGAGGACCATGTATCGGTTATCGTCTGGGGGAAATGCAGATTTCATTTTGTGGCGTGGGCCCGGTGTTCAACGTGATCGATGGATCATTGGATGTCTGATGGAATACGTGGAATTCCATTGCGTTATTAGACCAACATGCTAATCGCAATGGGATAGTGATGATGTTTTGACAATTCAAGCAACCGTTCGGGGGCGTCGAGACCGTAGGATTTGTTCATATAATCGCTCATGAGACCCGAGCTACGATGATTGCTCACCGCCAATCAGTGTAGTTTGAGTTCGAAGTTCCCGGAGCACCCAATTTACCAGAGGCAAGAAACAAGACTTCACGACTATTTAATGCCCAATGTTACACCGGAATTTTCCCACGCACCTCCCCCAATCTACTACCATGGACGGCGCTGCCAAATTTTGACTGTTTGAACCCTGAACTTATCAACTTTCTCATTCATCACGCTGAACGAGACTATCGTAATCGGGGATTGTTAGAATAATCATAATGTACGCTGACGGTTGGCTTCCTCGCATTTTGGCTTTCTTGGAGGATTTGGTGGGCTTCTGGTGGTGAAGATGGAGCTAGAGGTTACTATTACTACTCAAGCATACACGCACCTGGGACATCTGCAAAGTATGTAATACATGGCTTTCGGAAGGTCTATATATCATTTGACTCATTTGTGAATCCACAGTTCCCCGGCAAAATGACAGGGTGCTTCAGTTTTGGTCACGCGGGGCTACAGCGACAGTCGTGCTCTTCCACAATGGTCACACTAATGTTGAGATGCACAACGCCACGGCGCTAAGTCCAATGTCATGTCTCACTGCAGTTTCATGCCAGCCCTGGGTCAGCGACTCTTTTTTATCCGCCTCTAGTCCTAACCATGACCACATTCATCTGGTCCCATGGGACTCGGGTATAACTTCTCATTCAATTCATTAGATTATCACGACCTTCGAAAGTTCGATGACACATGTCCTTCATTTCGCATCGATGAACTTGGTGCTGGTATGTATTCCCCACTCTGTCAGGCACACTGGTACTGAACTGTTGACCTTTTCCTCACAATCTTCAACCTTCAGGTGATGTCCTGCAGACGACTGAGCGAGCTTGTGCTCAATGCGTTACGTCACAGCCACAGTGCCTCGATCTTTCCTTGCCAGAGTGGACGTGACAGGACTTCGAGCTCTGCCGAAGTATCTGCTCTATCACGACATAGGGGACAAAATCAGGAATCTGTTTATCTCATCTTGTCAGGTTTGTGACCCACTTACATCATCGACACCCTCTCATGTCTTACATTTTGACCAAGCCTCACTCTGTGGCGAAATACATTAGATGTGCGGCTAAATGTCGTGATGACGGTCTGCAGCATTCCCTACTAACCAAACGTGGCAGTCTGCAATGGCGCATCATTTGAGACACGAGACCGGCCGCTATGATGTCCTGGGCCCACAAACTGGCGAGCAGCGCTTGCTCTCGAGCTTATCTGTGTATCCCTCTGTGCTTGGTCTGTTCCCACCGCTGGGACTATAAGTAACCCCCAGTGGCGAGCCAACCGACGTGTCACCTTCCGCTTAATCCAGACTTTACACAACACCATGTCTATTTCTAAAGGTATTGCACTCATAACTGGATCCGCTCAGGGTATCGGACGCGGCATTGCACTCCGTCTCGCCAAGGACGGCTATGACATTGCACTCAATGACATCCCGTCCAAATACGACCAAATACGCGCACTCGCAGATGACATTGACAAGAGTGGCCGAAAGGTACTAGTGCTACCTGCAGACATCACTGTCGAGGAGCAGGTTCAAGAGATGGTGCAAGAAGTCACTAAAGAACTTGGAGGTTTGGACGTCGTAAGTACCGGCGTGTAGGGCTGTGGAGAATGTTATCCCTAAGGACTGCCTTCACAGATGGTAGCGAACGCTGGAGTAGCCCAGCTATTACCGTTAACGTCAAGTGAGTAGTTGTACCAACTCCTTTTTGAGGAGTGACTAGAAAGTCATTCCACAGCCGGACTGGGGGACTGGGAGCGCATCATGGCCGTAAACGCTCGTGGCACTTTCCTATGCTACAAACATGCTGCGGAGCAGATGATCAAGCAAGGACGCGGAGGCAGGATTATCGGCGCCAGCTCACTTGCGGGAAAGACGGGACTTCCGTTGTCCTCCGCATATTCTGCAAGCAAGTTCGCTGTCAGGGGCCTGACACAAACAGCCGGTAATAATCAACATCCCCTTTGTCGTCCTCGTTGTCCTGAATCGTTGAATCTATTAAGCGCTGGAACTCGGGCGCTACGGCATCACTGTTAATGCGTACGCACCTGGTGCTATACAAACACCAATGAGTAAGAGTTTGTGGAAGAGGGTTCATATCGTTTACTAACTTTTGCATAGCGGAGGAATTGGCAAGCGGTGATAATAGCAAGGCTCTAGCTGCTGATCAAGAATCGGCTACATGGATAGCGAATGTAAGTTGTTCATCTCACGTGGTTCATCACACTCTCATATCACCTGTACAGCACGTCGTGGTGCCACCCATCAAACACCTCGGACAGCCGGAGGACATCGCAAGTATTGTGAGCTATTTGGCCTCGAAGGAGGCACATTTTATCACCGGTACTGGTATTTTTCATGTCGTTTCACTTGGACGCTGACCTCGCAATTACGGCTAGGGCAATGTGTAAGTTTAAATTTCTGCATAGCATCAGTGATGAGAGTCTTAATATGAAACACTCAACTAATCATAGATTTCCGTCGATGGCGGAATCTCTATGTCCTCATAGGGAATATATCATATATACCGTCTACTGTAACTCATTGCCATTTTATCAGCACTTCCTGTACTTCGTTTCTCGAATTCAGCGCTGCAATGTGCTGCTTGTCTTATGTAAGCTGATTGGGTTGCTGCCCCACCTTCAAGCGTAGTATATTCCAACCCACAACATATATTGTCTAACATTTCTCGCTACCATATTCTTCTGACCATTGCTGTATCCTTCACTGCGAACTGACGAAATATCTACTTTTGTTTGTATCAAAGTTACGTTGTAAGTAGTCGGCCAATTTTCCAGGCTGTTTCCTGTTTCTCGCCCAGTTGGCTACCTTGTTCAGACCCATTCGTTCTCGCGCGCCCCTAGTTGATACCGTGAACGCTTAGCCCCATGGCTAAGATGGCCATGTCAAAAGTATATCGCGTCTCCGTCCGTTCGACTCTTGTCCAGTATCAGCAACATCTTTTCCGGAAAGTCGGCGCCGCGTTGTACCCGGGCCTATTCCTCATCGGACGGACTCAAATGGATAGGCTTCTGGCCTTGTGGGTGACAATGCACATCATGGGTCGCCGGCCTTGTTCTCCTGCGCCTAAATGTATGTCGTGATGGTTTTGCAACATCCCTTACTAAGCGTGGCAAACCGCAAGGGCGTATCATCTGACCGTTCCCACCGCTGAGAATATTATAAGTATCCTGTGGTGAGCCAATCGATGTGCTACCTTCCGCTTAACCCAGACCTCGCAGCATCATGTCTATTTCTAAAGGTATTGCACTCGTCACTGGATCCGCCCAGGGTATCGGACGTGGCATTGCGCTCCGTCTCGCCAAGGACGGCTATGACATTGCACTCAATGACATCCCTTCCAAATACGACCAGCTACGTGCAGTCGCAGATGACATCGACAAGAGTGGCCGAAGGACATTAGTGCTGCCTGCAGACATCGCTGTCGAGGAGCAGGTCAAAAGGATGGTGCAAGAAGTTGCTACAGAATTTGGGGGGCTGGACGTTGTAAGTGTCGACATGCAAGCATGGGAAGAGTGTTGTCCCTAAACACTGCCTTCCCAGATGATAGCGAACGCAGGGGTAGCCCGGATACTACCTTTGATCTCAAGTGATTAAGTTTATCCACTCTTTTGTGACGAGTACTGATAGAACATTTCATAGCCGAACTCGAGGATTGGGAACATGTAATGAGCATAAACGCTCGTGGTACTTTCTTGTGCTACAAATATGCCGCAGAGCAGATGATCAAGCAAGGGCGTGGAGGCAGAATTATAGGCGCCAGTTCACTTGCGGGAAAAATGGGAATGCCGCTGTCCTCCGCATACTGTGCAAGCAAGTTCGCTGTCAGGGGCCTGACACAATCAGCAGGTAATGAACAGAGTCCGTCATGTCGCCGTCGTCCTGAATCCGTTGAATCGATTAAGCGTTGGAACTCGGGCGCCACGGCATCACCGTCAATGCGTACGCACCTGCATTTGTACAGACACCATTGAGTAAGGTCGTAGAAGAGGATTCGTGTCGTCTACTCACTTTTGCATAGCGGCGGAATTGGGGAGCAACAAGGTTCTATCTTCTGATCAAGAATCTGCTGCGTGGATCGCCAATGTAAGCTGTTCATCTCACGTGGCCTACCACACTCTCATATCACCTGTAGAACGTCATGGTGCCACCCATCAAGCACACCGGACAGCCAGAGGACATCGCAAGTATTGTAAGCTATCTGGCCTCGAAGGAGGCACATTTCATCACCGGTACTTGAGTTTTTCTTGTTGTTTCATTTCGACACTCACTGACATCGCAATCACGGCTAGGGCAATGCGTAAGTTCAAATTTTTGCGTGCACCAATGTGTATTCTCAACGAACTTATCCTAGATTTCTGTCGATGGCGGAATCTGTATGTCATGATAAGGAATACAACTTATACACTGTCGTCTACTGTCACTGATTTCCACCATATAAGCACTCGTTGCACTTCATTTCCTCGACTTCACGCTTGAATGCTGCATGTTTAGTGCAAGGCCGGTGCCTGTCTGAGCCACTGAGACCCGTGTGGCGGTCCGCCCTGCCAGTGTGTATTCTGAAACGCTGATTGGGAGGATTTCTACAACAAGTTGACTACCTCGTTCAGGCCCACTCAAGTTGTGCTGTCTGCGATGATCAAATGGATCGTTCTCGCTGGCACTTGGGCCTGGTCTTGTCATTACTAAGCACCGCGGCTAAGATGGCCACGTCAAAGGTATGTCGTGTCTCCTTCCGTTGAGTGACGGTCCTTTCCGGAAACCTCGGCGCCGCGTTTTACCACCTATTCCCCATTCGACGGACGCTTCTGCCCTTGCGGGTGACAATGCACATCACGATGGGTTGTGTTGATTCTTACAAGGCACAGCTCGCCAGGTCCGCGGTTTTTGTTTCTGAACTCATCGTCCTGCGTCGCAGACAGCAGTGGTCACTGGAGCCGTACAAGGAATCTGGCGATCGCTATCTTTCCATCAGATGACGGCTTTGATCCACCGCGAAAGAACAGCCTGAGCGACTCGACCCTCAGTGGAAGACTAAGAGGTCGTCAGCCAGGAAAACGATACCAAGAGGATCGTACGCAAAACTGCGGAAAGGCTCGGCGGGCTGAGCGTTGTGAGTACATTCCTGGGCATATTACTTGTTTGTACTGAAGAGACGCACATGGGCCGTAGAATATTGGGCATCATGGCCGAGGGAAAGTGTGGGCAACTTATCGATTATTGGCCGTATCTGGATCAACAAATTGATGCCGCCAGAAACCCTTCAACAGTTCGAAGAAGTCTTTGCAGTAGGCGTGCGTGTGGGTATTCCTGTCCTCCATCGTACATACAGGCGTGCTGCTCAGTATTCGGTTGCGCAGGGAGAATCTCGGGGTTTCTTCCGTTATCGGCCGACGAGATAGCTATAGGACTTCTACGTACGTCATGACGGTTCGCGGTCAGAGGCCCGAGCCAGTCTGCTGGGACGTGATTGGATGGTAATTCTTCACTAGTCATATGCTCCGCAGTCCTTGAACCTGGACCTCACGGCATTACGGTGGATTGCTGTGCACCAGGACCATTGACAGGGACACGCGTGCATCCACTCCGCCCAATAGGATCCTCACCGATGTGTGCTTCGCTCCGCAGTATACAGAAGCAAAGGTTGGAGAAAGCAGTGCACAGAGGTGCCCAAGGCTAGCCAGCCCACCTCCCGAAGCCAATTACCGCGCTGTCGGACAGAAGACTACGAATATCATATCCTATCTGGCGTCGTACGAGGTGCATCTATTACTAGTGAGTCTTCGAGTTAACTTAGGATTCACCCAACCCTGATTCAACAAGCATTGGGATGATACCTTACGACTTTG
Organism: Paxillus ammoniavirescens; assembly: GCA_014904835.1. NCBI lineage: Eukaryota > Fungi > Basidiomycota > Agaricomycetes > Boletales > Paxillaceae > Paxillus > Paxillus ammoniavirescens. Next base: position 14,739 of record MU121081.1, read on the forward strand.
CGATTTCTCGGATCTCAGTAGCAGACAAGAATCCGGCTCCTGACGTGATTATTGGGCCCAGAACGTTTTCCCTAGCCACGAGGTTTCTAGGGATACGCTCTATGATAGTATCTTTACATTCGGTCATGAGCGGTATGTCATCACCTCTCCAGAGTGTAGTACTAGTGTAGTGCTGAACTGAACTGATTCGGGTGTGGTTTATTTCCAGCATGCAGTTGATCGTCTCATTCTCCCGTGGACATTTGCATCAAAACCTCTTGGACTTGAGTTCCGGGGGTGTTGCAGTAGTAACGGGTTTTGCGTAAGGGGCGGTTGGTCGCGGGATCAACCCAAGATGAGTTGGCGTGGCTGTGGATGATGTCCTTTCAAACATTCAAACAAGGAGAACCTTGAGACTGACAGTCCCGAGGTCGCAGACGTTGCCTATGAGGGGCAGGTACAAGAGATAGGGTGTATGAGGTCATGCATAGACAACTAGCAAACCCTTGTTGCCTGGTGGTCGCCCATGCATGCCAAGTGGGGACGATGTTGGATAGTACGTGAGTCCCTTGTTGGCATGTTTACTTGATCAATGGACTACCATGGATGTAGTGCTCGAGATTACGAGGTCGACTTGGCGATCAGCATCAAGGGAACTTTGCTCTACTTCAAACGTGATGCACAGCATATGACCGCGCAAGGCCGAAAGGTCTTATGTTAGCCTCATCCGTACCAGTACGCATCATGGCATAATTACTCATTGTCACGCACCCCCCCCGCTCCAAAGGATCACGCGAATCAAATCGCGGACCATTCTGCCAAGCTCGCGGCACAATGCGCAGGAACGTTACGTTTAATTAGGATATACGATTTCTGTTAGATATTACATACCCTGTTGATCCGCTTTCCCTCCGGTCCAGGGCTCGGGCTCGGACGATAGCTGTTCATTCATATGCGCCCGCCGCATTCGTTACGTCCATAGTTCATTTGGGTACTAATCGCGTAGTGAGGGCTGACATCGCAGGGACAGTATGGGCAATCGTATGGTGAATGACCAATCCTCCGGCAACACCCCAAGCTCTTACGGTGTCTCCAAAAGGTACGTCCCTGCGGCGTTGTCGAGAAGATAGGGAGCCGCCGATCATATCTTCCCGGGCAAATGGCCAAAGGGTGTGCGGCCAGATACCTTGGGCAAAAGGTGAGCCTGGTATCATACCTTGTTTCCAAGGGAGCACAGCTATATTCAATCTCTGCTCAGCAGAGAAGGGCATAGTTTGCCAGCACTGTACACAGCTCAATGGCATACGTGCTGACATCATTCAATCTGTCGTGTGTCTAGGCCAGGGCGTTAATATCCAATCCAGTGTTTTCGTAGTTGAATGTTCTCCTGAACCTCCGGAATAATATCGCTGAGGGTGCCTACTTGTCATGATCCAGATACGCCCAGTGCACTTGTCTCCTGGATATGGTCCAGTTTTCGAGCTTAATGCTCTCACATCCCTGACTAATATATACTAGTATGTGTGTCTAAGAATGAAAACCCTTCTTCTCGTGTCCCCTGCATTGAAATCACATCTGGGCCGAGTAAGCCAACAACGTTAAACTTGACCAGGAAGGTACGGCAAAGAACCAGGGTCGTAAGGGCGACTTGCGTACGTACCCCCGGCGTTGACCACGATAGTATAGCCTACGATAGCAACTTGAATGACGATTCCGCTCGTAACGCGGAAAGTACCTGGATAGGGGGAGTTAATTCAGGGCGATGCCCCTCTCAACCGTATCGGCGGCAGGAGAGTGATCATGGAAAACGGGCTCATCATGATGAGTCTCCTCTGATGTCGAGGAAGGATTCCTGATATCTTTTCCTATTGATGAACACTGTTGAGATGGATGAGCTCGCGATCCATCGCCGCGACGGAGCGTACCGTGTCAATGACTATGTCATAAACTTAATAAAAGTCGTGCGATCAACAAGGTATACCCCACTTTCTCCCGTGAGTTCACTGCGGGGAACCCTCGTCGGTTGCACAAGTGGAGTCACGCACCAAAATCATTAGTGTCATTGCCTATCCAGTCTTAAGCAGATCTATTTGTCCCATTCCTTATCTGAGCATCGAAATCGCGCCCAAGACCGCCCGCTAAGCGATACTAAAACTAGTTCGATCGAACGCAGCTGATCAGATTTTCGAGACGATCATGACTGAGCGATAGATTCTGTCGAGTTGGAAGGGCGTAAAACGCTGTGGAGTGGTTAGATCGACGCGAATAGTTCACTTTTGGGCATTCTGGAAGAGGTGGACTGATTAAAACCATGAATGAATAGTCCGCTGCGTCCAACACCGGTGCGCTATTGAGTGACCCATCGAGACAAATGATGACAATCCCGGCTCCCAACAGATCTTGACGGACATGATTGTTCGCACCGAAGGAAGCAACATGAAATGGCACGAAGCAACAGAATGACTTCCACTTCTTCGCCTGCTATTGGCGCCGTTTCATGAATATGTACTACTGCGGGAAGAAGTCGACGTACATGGGATCTCCACAGCCCCACCATGAGGCTCGGGAAATGGGCAGGGAGCGGGAATAAGTCGGTGCTCGGTTCGTGTACGCGGTGGAATACATATCAACTTAGTGTATGTATTGGGATTGACAAACACGCACGAAGGGCGCGTCATTCGTAGAGTTCAAGGGTGAGAGGTGCGAGAACAACGAGGCGTCGAGTTGTAGGAAAGTCGGGTTCTCGTTATGCGTGGCCTCACGGAACGGAAATGGGGGTCGGAGAGATTGGATCCGATCATTGCACCCGTTGAGAGTAGTGCAAAAGCCTGGAATATGAATCAGGACAGAAATAAAGAGCATTCTACAGGGTTAGTAATTCGAAACACGAATCAGAATGGCATCGAGTTCCCGTAGAAATTGTTGTGTGAACACTCGGGCTGCTTCCGTTCGAAGAGCTAGAGTGCTGAAGGTTCAAGTTAGTGCCAGTGGGTGTAGAGTGGAAAGGGATTAATGTTGAGTAATTGTGACTTGAAAAGGAAAAGGTACTTACTGTGTGGGGATTTTTTAGGGATGTGGTAAACCGAGCTACGTATGTTGTAAGTACCAAGTGAACCTGAGAATACAGCCTCCGTCAGGTCAGTTGTCGATCCAGAAGGAGCATCGCAAGACAAAGCAAGTAACGGCAGAAGATTTGTTTTTGATACACGTTGTTTACCGCTGTTCTGGAGCGTGGAAAGCAAGTAACGGTTAATACAAGCCAACAATGTAGAGAACATATTATTGTATGCTGAGACATACCTAAGATACTGACTGACACCTGTGAGTCACTGGTCAGGCTGGCTGTCACTGACGATGAAGGTCGTTGTCAAGACGCTGGAACTTGAAAAATGCAGGCACCAGGAGGGAAAGTGTGACGTGACGTTAAGTGACATTTGTGACGTGTGACCTAAGATGCCGAGAAAGGGAAAGGTTACCGCATGATGAAGATCAAGCCGCGGGTGATGAGGGACCAGACCTATTTCGCACTCGCAACGGCGACCTTCCGTGCGCAAACGAACAACCATGCTCACCCGCACCTTTCTGTCATTCTTTTAATTACCCCATCTCCATCTTTTTACCACTGTACACATTTGTACCTCCAAATCCACTACCATAGCCGTCTCCCGCGGTGAACGTAGCTCGCAATGGCCGGTTTCCTGCGCAAGAAAGCTACGAAGAAGCCTTCCCCGAATACAAAGCAGCAACTGTACTCTTCTCCCTCAAAAGTTTCTTCCGATGCCCCGCCTTCTCTTCCCCCTCTCTTGACCCAGTTCACCCTACCCACTCTGGTCGATCCCGAGCCGTCATTTACATTATCATCATCATATGTGTCTCCGTCTCTCCCACTCGTCACTTCAACGTTGGCTTTTGGTCTTCCTACCCCAAGCGCAGACTACAGTACAAGCGCCGATGACTGGAACCCTTGGAAAGGTTACGCTGAGGCCCCTAACCTATTTCGTGTACCCACTCAACCCTCAGTAACTTTGACCGGTTACATTGCTGGAAGCAATCCTACTCAGCCCCAAAGGCCGGCTCCTCAACCAGCACGCCCTATGACGGCTCCTCAACCGGGACGCCCTCTGAACGATCGGCCCATGTCGCGAATTCCGCTGGGCCCTCTTCCTGCGGGTCCTGCAACAGCTCAATCTTTAAAATTATCGGGTCCGTTCGTTCGACGTATATCATAGGATATCAACTTACTTTTTCATAATGAGAGTAGCCAGTTCAGGTGCTGCGGACACTTATTACACAGCGGTCTCTCGACCGAGCCCCGTTGCAACGGATCCAAGTCCGCGAAAGACTTTCACCCGGCAGGTTCGGGAGGAGAAGAGTCTTCCTCCGGTCAATCCTCCAAAAGATGCAGCCCTTGGAAATAAAGCTCTCGCCGCACAGCCAAAATCTGTTGCTGCTAATGTCTCACGCGCCTCCCGTCCTCTCACCGCGGTTCGCGGACCAACTCCCCATGGATCAAGCTTCGATTTCGAAGAATCCTTATCTGCAGCCAATGTTACCTCAGTGGTCAATCAGTTTCGTTCATATCCACCCCCAATCACGCACCGCCAAGCCCCTTCCCCGCCGGCTTCGCAGGATCCGCAAAAAGTCACCCAGTCTCCCCAATTGCCAAATGACTGCGACGGTCAAAGCGGTTTGCCTAAGATGTCTGGATCTAGTTCCAGTCTTTCCTCTAGTGGTAATCACACGAATGGCACCCGAAGAACCAATGGATCATATGGTACCACGTCCACATCAGCTAGCTCCATCGCACTTGTTACCAAGGTGAGATTTTGCCTCTCGATCTGTAGATAATCATAGTAGCATTTCATTAACACAATTGGGGGGCCCATCTCCGGGATCCCAAGCATCCGGCGTCGCTAGTGCGAGCAATCTAGTTCGGTGATTGTAACGCCGGGCGCCGGGCGGGCCGCTCCCGCTGTATTGCACAAAGCAACAGTCGAGAGTGGTGTGAATTATGCAAGAGTTCACATACTAAGTACAATCATTGATGGCGATGTGTCCTACTTTCGTTCGACTTGCATTCTAACGATTTCTAATGTCGTTAACTACTCTTCCTTTTAGGTAATTGACGTCAGAACCGACGCCAAAGGGCGTTTAGCTTCTTCTCAGCCGACGCCTTCGAGCAATGATTCGGTGTGTAAAGGGCTCGAACTTACAACACACCACCCGAACTAATTCGCGTCATATATAAAACAACACAGGGTTGCAATGATAGTTTTCCGCATGTCGCTGCCGGGCATCCCCGCTCTCCATCTATCAACCACCGCCTCTCAGCTGTGTCTCCTTCCACTTCGCAACGAAACTTAACGACCAACACTGTAACGTCCCGGGCTCATCATCGCGTTCCTCCCACATCTGCTCCTCCAACCAGTTACCCAGAGCGTAATCGAGTATCACTTGCTCGACAGACCTCAGTTTCCAGCCAGTCGTCCTTCGACTCCTCAGAAGCGCACACACAATCCCCGATGCCTTTTGATGCGCTTCGCAACCGCTTTGTGGTCACCGAGTTGGGTGATTCGGTGCGCAAGGGACCACTGATCTTCGCCGCTATGTCATCTGGTACGCAACTTGTTCATCGCATAAATAACTAGTCCTCACTGTCGTCCTTATCACTAGCCAAAGAGAACACGATCGTTCATTACGCCTATCCTTCACCCCCGGCCGAGTACGCCTCCCTTGAACCATCGGGCTCGCCGCGTCCCAAGCGAAGCGCCTCGATATCTTCTGTATTGCATGATGTTTTTCAGGACGCTCCACCTGGCAGTTCATCTGTCATTCCCTTCGAGCCCCAGCCCCGCGCACGCAAGCTGAGCAAGGGTAATTCCACGGGCACAGCTGCCAACAATAGAGGTGACATAACTTCCGAAAGCTTCAAGCCTCGCGTGCTCACCAAGTCACGACCGACTCCCCCATCGACACCAAATATGCTTGCCTACAAGCTCGTCTTAGAACAGGGAGATCCCCTACTTCTTGACGATGACCCCTTTGCAAAAGTGGAAGGCGTTCAAGTAGTCAGAACGAAGAGTCGGTCGTCTTCTAGAGACGAGACACAACAGTTGCATCATTCGCCTGAGAGCAAGGGACACGGCGTGGAGCCGACGACGCCGCCTCCTCTCCCAAACTCGCCTCCAACACCTGTGTCTCCTGATGACTATAAAGCTGCGCGTCAACAACGCCGAGGGCAATGGTTGGATAAAGCCCCTCCCCCCCTTGTTGCTGAGGTGATCGCCAAGCAACAGTCCATGCAGGAGGGCGAACAGGTCGAGGAGGAGCCGATTCGTGAACCTACGCCCCCTCCCACGTATTTCCCTATCGTGACATTTATGTCCGATGTCAACCTTCTCCCTCTCCTACTGGCATGCCTGTCATATTCCGAGTGGCTGGCGCTCTACAGCGCGAACAAGCAGATTCGGGAGTTATTCCAGAGCAGGATACTCAGGGAATTTGTTCTGGAACGTTACCTGCGTACGGTGGGGTATTCGAAGTGGGAGTTTGAATGGGCAGAGCCGCTCGCGTTGTCGCTGAAGGTAAGTTAACTCATCGATATACACCCCATTATCTGACAGGATCCCGTAGGATCTCAACAACTACATGCGAGGCGTGTCAATGCCCACACATCAATATGGTCGGCTTGCAGCCGAGTACTTGCAGCCCAAAGCGGTGGACCAGGAAGATCAGTCTGCTCCCAGTAGCCCAGACATCATTTCCTTAGCTCTTACTACCAGAGCTTACACACGGGTGGTCCTTCGTCTTCGCGCACAAGCCGAATCGGAGGCCCGGCACGTCGCCCGTCTGAAAGCTGCCGAATGGAGCCAGACGACAAGCTCATCGCGTCCAGGTACTCGTGATGGGCATCGTCAGCCCAGCGCATCGAGCCGAGCGGCATCCCCGACTTCTTCGTATTCTCACTCGCGTAATCATTCCCATGGAGGGCACGGGGAAAGCAAGAGTCCTTCGACGTCAGCAGTGACTAAGTTCAGATCTCCCCTCGTTCGACCTGGACGTGCGCCTCTTCTGAGGGTGTTTGTACCTTCGCCCGACGGAGATTGGTTGTCTGATGCGAGCGTTGTGGAATGCGAAGCTGAGTTGAAGCGTTCGGGAGTTCTTAAGCTTCTCAGAGTGGGAGATGTCATCTGGGATGTCGCTGTTGGGGATGAAGGAAACCTTGGCCGACTTGTGTGGGACGGGAGTTATCTTGTGGTGAGCTTCTCTCGATGTTTATTGAGATCATTGCGGTGAACTCGCGGCCTTCGCAGGATCTTGATTACAAGTACTCCCGGATGGGCGAATTGTCACCATATTTCCACAGTCTGGCGTTCTCTCCTTCCTACTTCCATCGCACTATTCGCATCGGGAGTTCTGCGACTCATAATCCCCATTGCAATCCTATCGTCTACGTAGATGTGGGTCCATGGGGACAAGAAATCGCAAAGAACCTACAGCTACTACAGGATAGGGCTCGAACGGAAACGTGAGTTTTCCTCGCCGATGACTTTGTTGGAGGGATGCTCACACTTTATTCCAGTCCTCACGGTGCTTTGCACGATGTCGTTCGTTGGGTGCATCGGTCATCGTTCACCATCCGGCGTCCCGTTTCACACCACCATGCGCAGGCGCACCCACACTCGCCCAATTTGCGTGTTCCTATTCCGAATGTTGATGGCTTCTTTATAGATCCCGCCTGGTACGGGACTGTCGTCATTGAGGCGGAAGGGACGAACGAGGGTCTTACAGATCTCCAAGAGCGTTGCGGGCCCGGAGTATTTCCACCACGTGCAGAAACTGTCGTCACCAAGATCCGGAATGCAAAGGAAAAGGAGGGCAAGAAAGTATGGAGGATCATGCGGGAAAAGAGGTACGTTTCCTTTGTGTGATTTGCAAGTTGGCGAGTCTTGACCATGATTCATCACCAGCCGCCCCGGTGAGATATGGCTCCGAGCTGTGCGAGAGAAGGAACGGATAATGTGACAGGAATATCGACACTACGGTGCTTGTGTATACCCAGGCTTTCAGAGATCTCGATGATTTCCGACTCGGTTTACCTCGTTTTCTATTTTCCAAGCGCGCTTGGACTTCCTCGACTATCATAGATGATTCAAGAGAAATGGTATAGTTTATGCATCTCACCCGTATTGTTCTCTTTATGTCTTAGCTATATTACAGTAGTTTCTCACCAATCTAAATTTTTTCGGAAGGGGAAGATGGTTGATTTTCTGTGCACGTGACTGTCGCGTCGACCTCCTCGAGTGCTACCTGACATATCCTCCCAGGAACTACCATCGCCCGTGATACGACCTCCTTCATACAACTCATCTCGCCCAGTTATATATCCCGCCTTCTTCGCTGCAGCGGGTCTGTACTTTTACACATTCGCATTTCTCAACGCGGTTAGACCACGAGTTCGACATGTTGAAGACGAGGATCGTGACGTTGGTCCTCGGTGGGGCTTTTATCCCGCTGGCTTCTGCATCGATATATCCGACTCAGCCCATCCAGGCTACGGTATGGACTGTGGAACAGCCCGTGCTGGTTACATGGGTCGATGACTGGCAATACCCCACACTCGATGTCATGGGTCCTTGCCAAATATCGCTTTACCGCGATACAGATGTAAGACGCCACGACCCTATATCTGACCAACGCTCGTCTAACGAAGGGCGCTTTGCATCAGACATACCTCATCAAGCTCGCATCAGGCGTAGATCCTCAGTCGAAATCACAGCAAGTCACCGTCCCCGCGGACGTCCTCAAAGACGGGTCCACATAGTATGGCATATTCCTTCGTTGCAGCTCTTTTTCCGTGGAAACTCACAGGGATCGGGAAGTGCGCTTCGTTTCGTGACGGACACACCGCTGGATATCGTGATCTACTCGGCCGACTTTACGATCAACCCCGCCAACACGACCCATGTCTCGGCGACATCGACGGTTGGCGTGGGCTCTGGGAGTAGCAGTAACAGCACCTCCGCGGCTCGTACGTCCGCTACGGGTCCTGCGCCCATATCGAGCAACAGGTCCTCCGAGCCGTCAACAGTCGTCGTGCCTCCATCGCGTCCAGGGGACGTCGGAGGACAACAGCAGTCCCAAGGGTCCAGACAGCCCAAGAGCAACAGCGCGGGCCGTCGTATCGATATTGAAAAGATCAAGTTTCGACTCGTGTTCGTCATTTGGCCTGTTTTGATGGGCATCACTATGGCGCTGTGAACGTTTTTTCGGAGTTGGTGGTCACTGGTGAGGGTATGGTGTTCTTTCCTCCTTTAGATGCGATTCGTTTTGTGGGCGTTTCTTGTAATCTTTAGAGTCTTTTTAGTGTAACCGCAACCTTGATGTTCAAGAGTTGGAGTGTAACTTACACACAGGGCAGTGGAGAACAGCGAAGGTCACTTTGTCACGGAAGTACACACGATAGGGCTGATCTTTTCTCCGAGATCTGCCTCATCTGAATTCTGGGGCACACTGGAAATCTGGGAATATGTACTAAAACTTGGTTACACGAAGCGCAGCCTTGAGGAACCGATTAGATGATCTCTTTAGAATCGGGTATAAAACGCACGGTGGCAGTCCCTATCAAGTGTTTTGTTAGCCCGCCGGACGAAGTTGCACCGAGGAAGCAGTTGACCTCATCGATTCGTGGTTTCCCGGTTCATAAAGGTAGCTGAAATCAGTCTGGGCATTCGTCATTCACAATCACCAGTGACATCCAGCCTCTCTGCAGCGCCAGATCCAAGTTCAAGTTCGACGACCAAGCCAGAATCAGAGGTTCTACGAGACCGATCCAAGGACATGCCAGCTACTAGTAGCCTTCCGGTGCTCCCCGTCGACCCGGCACCGGGGCGAGATTTCCTGAAATTCCGATTGGCACAAGCGTATCGAATCTTTGGTGAGTGAGGAAGTGGGGTGACAGAGATGTGCTCTGGCTGACACCAGCTTGAACTTGAAAGCAAAGTACGCCTATGATGAAGGTGTCGCTGGCCACATCACTGTCCGGGTGTGTACGATCGATCGATCTGTCCGAGCTGTGTCGAGGTGGTAACGCTGACACTGTCCCCGGACTCTCCAGGATCCTATCAGAAAGGACTGCTTCTGGGTTAACCCCTGGGTGATACTCTTTGCTTCGCCTCCCTCGCCATGCACTCTTTTAATACCAAACGCTCCTAGGGCATCCACTTCAAACTGCTCCAAGCAGAGGACCTTCTTCTAGTCGATCACCAGGGGAACATCCAGGAGGAGTCCGGGCCACATCGGTTGCTCAACACAGCAGCCTACATGATCCACGCCGCCATTCACCAGAAACGCCCAGATGTTATCTGTGCCGCGCACGCTCATTCCCTCTATGGAAGAGCTTTTAGCACGTTGGGCGTTCCTCTTGACCCGATCACACAGGATAGCTGTGCGTTCTACGAGGTGCGTTGGTAGAAATTGATGGGATTTTTCTTTGAGGGGTGGTTAACAGAGTCGACAGGATCACGTTGTGTACGAGAACTTTAAAGGGATCGTCGATGACCATGATGAAGGTAGCGCGATTGCAGAAGCCCTGGGCAATTGCAAGGCTGCGATTCTCAAGGTCGGCATCTTCTCTTTGTCTGCTTTCTTATATCCTCTCTAAACCCATCTAGAACCACGGACTTCTCATAGCTACTCAATCTATCGAGTCAGCCGTATTCTTCTTCATGTCTTTGGAGAAATGCTGTCGGGTTCAGATGCTATCGGATGGTGCCGCCGCTGCGCGAAACATTGCATCGAATACTATGCAGATCGATAGCCAGAGTGCAACGGCGACACGAGCCATCAACGGCTCGGAGATGGCTGGGTGGTTTAGTGGACTGGTCGAGTTTCAACTGTTGGAACATGAGGAAGGAAAAAAGTTTGAGGGTCCTCGCGGCAGCACCGAGTAACCGTAGAGCTGTGAGAGGACAAATCGCAGATGAATTCTTACAATGTGGACTTGTACCCGTGTTTATGCTACCTATGCGCTCGCTATCATGCCAAGATCTCGCCAGTGCTTCAGCCAAAGCTTGACATCTTCCGCACCCAGAATGTTCATCCCACTGTGCAACGTTGGTGAAGCAAACCAGGCCTCGTCCGAGGATATCGTAGGTTGCCTGAATATTCTCGCGGGTTGCTCCATAGTTGCATTCACCGTTACTCGACGAATGTGCTGCAGGATAGTCATAGCCGTGGTATCTTCCCCCGCATTCGTCGACGATGGGGGATAAGGTATGGAGTAGACCCTCTCCTGCAACTTGGCATTCCATTCAGAGAGTGGGATGAGCGGCAGCTTAAGCTCTTCCCCGATACATCGAAGAAGGGACCGCGATGATACAGGGGTCGGGTGCACAATATGAAGATACGCTGAGAATGAATTTCGCATTTCTGCGACGGCTGAAGCTGCAAGGTGTACCGGTATCCACGACACGTCCTTGATCGCCGAAAATCAGCCACAAGTCAGAAAAAAATCAGACACCTCCCTACCTCGTCGATGCTCGGAAGCGCCCCGAGCTCAGTGCTCAGCTTCACTATCATTGGGAACAGCTCTCCTTCTCTCCAACGCCCGTTCGTCCCCCCGCACATGTGACCCATCCGAATTATAATCGGCCGAAGCGCGGTTTGCGATGCGGCGGCCGTGAGGATCTGCTCCCCTACCCACTTCGATTCGCCGTACGCAGAGCCAGCCGCGTCGTACGAATTGACTGGACCTTCAGAGGCAACCTCGTCCGAGTCTTTGTCTGTGTCGCTCTGGCTTAGTGGAGGGCGGCGGAGCATGGATGGAGGCGTACTTCGGAGTGTGTCCGTTGAGCTGATGAATAGCAAACGAGGTGGAGCGAGAAGGGGACTGGACAGTGCAAAATCGATCAGATCGCGAAGCATGCGAACGCTGCCGTCGAAGATGCTGAGGGGTGAGTCGACATCAAATGTAGATAACCATGCGTTGTGCACGATGTGTGTCGTAGAGGAAAGGATCTGCGAAATCATCGTCAGCGAGACGCTAGTTTCGTACTTGATGATGCTCATACATACCTCGTCGTGTATTTCTTGGGACAGGCCGAGGTTCTTCCCGCTCGGGTCTGCCTCCAGGAGCGTCAGCTTTCGATGATAAACTAGATTCGGGTACAGCCCTGACGCTCTCAGTAATGCCGCCTGTCTATCAACCAACGACCCAGCTCTATTCTTCTTATAATTAAGCGCATAAACTCTCGAAACGCTCGGATTCTGCAAGAACTGCGCTAGTAAATTCGAGCCAAATAAGCCCGTCGTACCCGTAATCAGGACAACCTCGTCCTGAGGCATTGTCTTCGAGGGCTGATGTTTTGGGAAAGACGACGTATGGGCTTTAACCATGTTCGTCATTGCGAGACAACGGTTTAGACATGATTCGGTTTGGTGTCGGAGGCATGCTCGTGCAGCGCGGGTCGCGAAACCTGCGAGGGACGCTATCGTGCGATATTGGTAAACGATGGTACCCGAGAACTTTCGGGTGTCGACTTTTGCGGTTGTGTGAAGAGCACGGAACAGTATCGTGCGAATACGTGCAGCTTGAATACTGTGGAGAGAGAGGAGCGTGATGGGGCTCGGTAGCTACGCTGAGACGGATAACGGATACGCACCTATCAGCACCATAGAGAAAGAAGTCAGCGTCATCCTCGAGCTTCTTGCCCCATACGGCAACTACAACACCCCGAACGAAATGTAAGGAGTTCTCCGGGCTCCAGATTTTCGGAGGCTTCAAGGCTACCTGTGCAGCTTGTTCTGTGGTCGTGTAGAGCACATTAATCTCATCTTTATAATTAACAAGAGTGCTTTGTCTGTTGACAGTGCCTCGAGGGGAATAAGTGAAGGGTTTTGTCCGCGATGCAAAGATGATCATCTACGTGAAAATGGGTTTGTCATGTTGAATAGTCCCTCAGAACACTTTCCAAACCTCTTTATAAACCCGAGAATGTTGTGGTGCAAACATGTTCATGCGTTCCATAATAGGCCTGGAACACAGATATGAAATCAAGTATTGTAAAGACTGGAGGATACACGTACCCAAGCTCATTCCTCGTTCCTTCCATCTTCTTTTCATCATTGGTGTCAATTTGGTGATCCTCCAGCAACTCGATGAGCACGCCAGCATTATACCGTCCATAGCCGAACATAATTGCACAATGTACGATAGGATCTTCTTTGAGGATGTTCTCTGACAGACCCAGCCTAAGACGCCTGAGTCAGAAGGAAAGCGGTATGGCCATACCAAGAGGAACTGGGTTAGTCTTCAAACGATTAGATGGAAGGGTTTCAAGAGAGTTGTATGACGCACCACTTCTCCTGTAATATGCATGAACTGTTCCATGGGTCGATGCACCGCTGTGCGCGTGCTAGTGGAAGAGGTGGAAAGGTTGCGGTTGTGCATTGTGTTAAAGCCCCGTAAACTTTGGAAGGGGCGAATTGAAGGGAGCGTTAACGAGTCAAATGAGAGAGAGTAGGCTGGAAGGTGCGTGAAAAAGATGAATTGATTAGATACATAGTAACCCGGCAAGTTATCCAGGGGCAGTGCACTGACTCGGATCTGATTGGCTCATACCCCTGCCAGGCACAACGTTTTCACAGCAAAGCTGTTCATCCAAATGCCAAGTGACCTGAATCAGGTAAGTACAATGAAGCCTCGAGTCCATGGTCGCACCTTTGGATTCAGATCTCTGCAGGAGCTTCATTATCTGCCGTCACAAAAGAGACGTCGTACTTGCCTGAGAGAGGTTGGGAGACTGAGAGCTAATCATATCTGGTGACACGTCGGATCTCCACATGTCCCGACCGACTCGCTTGAACTTTTTTCTCAGCTCGCATACAACAAATACCTCCAGAAATGTCGGACAGCATGTACTTGGTACATACTAATCCCGGAGTACCATCTGCATGAACGCGAACGTGATGGACTGTAGAGTCGATTGTAGTTCATGAGATTCAGAGGAACACACGACCTTCGAACCGCGTCACACGTGTGATATTTCACGTGACGCATGTCACACATTTTACCCAAGAACACCAGGGTCCAGAAAGTGACCGATTCTGTCCGACGAAAGAAATTGTTACAAAGACACGGTTCTCTCCTTCACCATCCTAAACATGCTGCAGGTGCAGAAAGCAACGCAAAGAGTATGTCCAAAAAACGAACAACGCTTGCTAGCCTTCACTGACGTTGCCACAGCACGTCGCACGGCGGTTGCGCGAAGCTACTGTTCAACTCGGAGCATGGCAGTCTCGCCGCGGACTCGCCACGCCTTCCGGTCCTTATGACGCTGTAGTTATTGGTGGAGGTATGCTCAAATTTTAACTTTGAAACTGTGTCTTGACCATTATTTTAGGTCCCGGTGGTTATGTCGCAGCCATCAAGGCCGCCCAACTTGGTTTGAAGGTATCTGCGATCATACTATGTTCTGTGATGAAACTAACGCAACTATTTAGACCGCTTGCATAGAAAAGCGTGGTTCGCTTGGTGGAACATGTTTGAACGTCGGATGTATACCGTCCAAGGCCATGCTTAATAACTCACATATTTACCATCAAACGCAACATGACCTTGAAAGGCGTGGCATTGACGGTATGCGTTATTCGTTTTTTCAAGGTGTCATCGATTCGCTGACCGAATTGTTTAGTTAGCGGTGTCTCACTCAACTTGCCCCAGATGTTGAAAGCCAAAGATCAAGCCGTCGTTGGCCTTACAAAGGGTATCGAGATGCTGTTTAAGCAGAACAAAGTCGATTATATCAAAGGCGCAGGGTCCTTTATCACCCCAACCCGCCTTGCAGTCAAGCTCCTCGACGGCGGTGAGACCGAAATCGAGGCAAAGAACGTCATCATCGCTACAGGCTCAGAAGTCACTCCTTTCCCAGGCGGTGCCATCGAAATAGACGAAAAGCAGATTGTCAGCTCGACAGGTGCGCTTGAGCTCCAAGAGGTACCGAAGAAGATGGTTGTCATCGGAGGCGGTATCATTGGTTTGGAGATGGGTAGCGTTTGGAGTCGACTTGGTGCTGAGGTTACTGTCGTCGAATTCCTTGGCGCCATTGGCGGTGCTGGCATTGACGAAGAGGTCGCGTGAGTGTATTCGTCAGCCTTATGATTTGTCCTGCACTCATAGTCTTTCCAGCAAGCAGTTCCAGAAGATCTTGGCGAAGCAGGGCCTCAAGTTCAAGCTCAACACCAAAGTCTTGTCTGCTGACAAAGATGACGGCAAGGTCCTCATCAAAACACAATCCGCCAAAGGCGACAAGGAAGAGACTGTGAGCTAAGAAGGTGGTATCGGAGTGCAAAAAATAAACTGATTTCATATTCTGTAGCTTGAAGCTGACGTTGTTTTGGTTGCCGTCGGTCGCCGTCCATACACCGAGGGTCTCAATCTTGAGGCCATTGGTGTCGAGAAGGACAACAGGGGTCGCATTGTCATCGATGACCAGTTCAACACTTCGATAAAGAACATCAAGTGCATTGGTGACGTCACTTTTGGTCCCATGCTTGCCCACAAGGCCGAGGAGGAAGGCATTGCCGCTGTCGAATACATCAAATCAGGTCACGGCCACGTCAACTACAATGGTATTCCCTCTGTTGTCTACACCCACCCCGAAGTCGCCTGGGTCGGCCAGACGGAACAGGACCTCAAGGCTGCTGGTGTTCAATACAGCATCGGGAAGTTCCCCTTCGCTGCTAACTCAAGAGCCAAGACAAACCTTGACTCCGAGGGTTTTGTCAAGTTCCTTGCTGAGAAGGAGACCGACAGAATTTTGGGCGTACACATCATCGGTGAGTTGTCGTTCTCATTTTACAGGAGGTTAGATGTCCGAACCATGGGCGCATAGGACCTAACGCTGGTGAGATGATCTCGGAAGCTGTCCTTGCCATGGAGTACGGCGCAAGCTCGGAAGACATCGCTCGCACGACGCACGCTCACGTATGTCCTCTTTTCTCATTTCATTTGTACATGTCTTGACTTCCTCTATCCCACAGCCCACGCTCAGCGAGGCCTTTAAGGAGGCTGCCATGTCCGCGCATGGAAAGGCAATTCACTTTTAGATGTGGTTGCATTTAATTTGACTTTGTCCTCCATTCGCACATTACACACTGGATGATACACTGTCGGTTCCATTACTATTTAATGCATGGTGTTCGCCCCACATTCAATTCCTGTGAGAATGACTTCCAGGAGTTGTGATAACGCGTTGTGAGGACAACCTCGTACGATTCTCCTGCGACTACTTCCCACTGTTTTGCCGAGGTCACTTTGCGGAGTTTCCCAACAGGACCCAACTGCCAGCTAGGGACCAGGTACTGTGTTGAGGCTCTCGCCAGTATCCGTAGACTCTCCCAAGGTAAGTAATAATAGTTACTCGATGTCATCGTTTACCTGTGAACACGGGCGGGCAACGGCCAACCTCACGCCCACGAAGGACGAAGATGATTCGAGATCGAATCAGCCACGCGAGTTCAAATCTGTTGCATAGCTGCGAACGGTCCACGCGACAACTCTGAGTACGTCTCGAAACAAAAAATAACGACTCGATCTCCGAGTCGGCACTACGTGAAGTTCGTTTACCTGATACCGCAAGGTCCCTCGGCAGCCGCTGACCGTGTTTTCTGCGGAGACTGCGCACGCGAGAAGAGATTTGGGTTGGCGTAGGTTTTTATACGAGCAGTATTCCCAGATTTCGCACCGAATGGATGCGTATTGCAAGAACTTACCAGCGTCGAGTGACATTTTTCCTTCGAAGACACAGCATCAAAGGAGTCAATGATATGCATGTCGCAGAGCTATCTGTAAAGAACTGGCAGGCTGCTGACCCAAGATAAGCGTGGAAACCTTCCTGGTTGAATCCTCCAGGTTTTGAAATCAAAGGGGGGTTGTAAAGGCTGTTATAAAGGGGTGCGACAATCGCATCGAAGGGTTCAATGGCATATATACCTCGAAACGAGAGTCTCTGCTAACTTTATCACCTTTGCAGAGACGAAGGATGTAACGATCAGCTTAAAACTCGTTTTCAAAACGGAGTGACCCACTTTGAGAAAGCTCCTCGGCGAAAGTAGAACTATATACGGAGAGATCGATTGTGCCCAGATCGCTCAGCGTTAGGAAATCTAAGATACCTACGCGCGTAGGCATTCATGCAGACAGGGAGTCAGACCGGCGGAGAGGGGGTTCAGAATAGTTTCTCTCCGCTGGTTGGATCCTAAGTTGTCTACGGCATTCGGTCGGGTACCAAGCGGGCGCGTTACAACACGCGGAAAGTACCAAATAGCACACCGTGAGATACGCCGTATCACATTGGTAAGGGTCC
Organism: Paxillus ammoniavirescens; assembly: GCA_014904835.1. NCBI lineage: Eukaryota > Fungi > Basidiomycota > Agaricomycetes > Boletales > Paxillaceae > Paxillus > Paxillus ammoniavirescens. The sequence goes on from MU121081.1 coordinate 32,084, forward strand.
GGACGCGCTCCCGGATTTGAATGTAAGCTTTGACCGGGTATGCTTCGCCTTCCTGATGCCCTTAAACCTGGATTGGCTTGGTTTCTGAGGCCCGGGAATTGTCAGTTTTCATTCCGGGTCTTAGTTGAGGATATTCTTTGTCTGCATCGTCCGTGCTAGGTCCTGAAAGGAGACCAGGCCACTCCATGCAGTACGCGTCCCCGCCCTAGGCAATGAGACTTGCTCGTAGAGGTTCCTCTCTCGGCGCTTCACTGGAAGAGCTGCCTGCCTGCGGTGTTAAGGTAAGTACCATCTGGTGTAGCGTGCGATAAGGTCCACGTTACCTAGCCAAATGGAGTTGACAAGTTTGAGGACTTGATCACGAGAGATGCTAAAATTCGTGACGAGAGGTTCATAAGTGGTTAACAAACACTGGAAACGCGGGCAAGTCACGGGGTTCTGATCATGCGAAGCTGCCCTCAAATCAAGACTAACCTCAGGGGGAGGCACTGGTAGTTGGGCAAGTGATGATAACCCCCAAGATAACCACAAAATACACAAAGTGGCACAGGCCCTCGCCGGGGAAGAATCTTTCAGGTTCATGGGCGGTAAAAGGATTCTTGCCGTAGTTCTCGCATGCCATTGCAATACTTGCTTGCACGGCCTTTTGTGGCGTATTCGTCAGATATGCAATGCTCGGAGGAACGTTGGCACCTAGACCTCTGAGCGCCAACTCAGCAAGCGGGAACAATAATCGTTTCGACTGACCTAACTCGTTTTGTAACATGATCTATCTATGTGAAGGGCCTTCCGCACATGGATAAAATGCTGATGCGCTCGGTGACATCTTTGATTCCGGACCGGTAGGATATCGATATCTTCCGGCAGAGCACATGTCTGGTACCAGCCGCGAGTACCTACGAAGGAGAAGGCTAAGCTCATGAACCAGCGAACGCATTCATACTTCGACAACTCCAATCTCAGTCTAGTCTTCCCGGCCGCGGCGAAAACTTGCCTCCGCGATAGCAGAAATGGCAGGATGCTGACAGATTGACAGTGTCGGGACCGAGTAAGTTCTTAATTATCGTTCTCCCCTGGGACGCATTGTTGCGAGATGCCGACGAAGTGCGCAAATTATGTAGTGCAAAGATGCACGGCCTTGACCTTTGTAGTCTCATCGGTTGGAATCTGCATTAATATTCATACAACACCGCACGTTAGCGAATATCGGGAAATGGGTGCCAGGTCTAAAAGCATCAGGATAAGCAGCTGATGCGGCGGCACGGCGAGGGACCATTCAACCATGGCAGTGCCATGTCAATTGAGAGGAAGAATGTCTGTTTTGTTCGCAGAGTTCATCAACGTTGCATTTCTACTGCGCTTGCCTAAACCTAGTATCGGGACCTTGGAACTTCCGTGACTGTGTCGGATATCGTCTGTTCGTTGGATAGCACTCCTAGGAGTCGGGTGCGTAGTACAGATACCAGTGGTTATGCAACACGCATCCGTGCATCCCGGCCTTGCGGAGCCCGGAGCCAACTCTACGGAATGCAAAATCAATCACTTCTCACCGTAGAAGTACATGAACATTGACACCCACCTGTGGCCAGCGTGATGATCGTCTACACTGGCAGTGTTGCATTGGCATAAGAAATGCACATTGAAGATGGGCGGGCCTGTGTCGCGTCAACAGTAAAATGTCGGCGAATTGGCCCTGGTCCATTTCAATACTTCGAGGATTGCCAGGAGACACGGGACGTACGGAGTGTAGCGAAGTACAAAATTACCGGGACCGCATTCACATAATGGCGTCCAGCCAAACACAGCTTGCTACATTTGGCAACGATGAAGGCGAACAGCAAGTCTGACTGGGGGACAGTCAAACATCGCATACATGTCCCTCGTAGCCTGAGTAACTGGGCGTGTTGGTGTCACTCTTCAAAAGCTGAGTAGAGTTGCGAAACCTCTGGCTTGTATGTATTGTGGGACCATCAGGATGTAATGATCACCCTTGTAGCCCAGACTCGATGGGTAAATTAAAAAACCCACTGCGCCTGTCAAGCAGGTCGCGGGTATCCAACCGGCGTCGCGTATAATTGCAAGGATCTGTGAAAAGATCTAAGCGATGATCATTGATCATACATTCGCGGTGGACGACGGTAGCCCTACGCTTCACTTCGGCGGTGGTAGGATGATCGGTAGTGACAGCGGTTAAATAACTTAAATGATTCAGTACGCTGACACGTACGTGTGAACTGCCACTGTGAAGGTTGTTGATCTGGATTTTGAACTGAGGCATTTCATTGGTTTCCAACAGGTAAAATGACTGTAACATGGGGGTATGCTTCAAGAACTCCGTAAGTCGTCGGGATTTCGGCAGGGCACATATTGATGAGCCCGAGGTCCGAGGCAATTCGGAGGCTGAGGTTCTCGCGGGGCTTGGCGCGAGCTCGATTCGAGTTTCCAACTCCTCGGAGGGTCCCAACATAACTTGGCTTCCACATCGACAGACATCGACGCGAGGTTGTAGCAGATTATAGCATGTGAAGATGCCACACTGGGACGGGACATCGAATTGCAAGCTGCGCAATTGTAGTTCATAACCACCATTGGCACCAAGGCAGATGCTTGAAGCTATGTACTTGAAAACAATATTGCAACCTGAACGCTGAGTAGGTTGTTGAGTGCGGTGTTTAACGGTTTAACGGGGGCCGGGCCGCCTTTCCGCCTTAAAATTTGCCTACCAACATGGTCAAACACAGCAAATATTGCCAACGAGCGTCATCGTCACGGTCTCCCAGCAAGTTCGTTCCTGAAATATTCACGATTCACGCCACTACTAGCGGAGGACAAAGAACTAATGAATGTCTTTAACATGGGCGGAACGCAAGGATCTTCTCGGCTCGTTGCTACAGACTCGCGGTGACGACGACGAGGGTCTTGCGCTTGACCGCATTTTACATGGTCAGAATGCAATCGGAAAGACGTGTACGATCCATCCCCTCCAGCGTATGAATCCATTATTCTCAATCAGTTTTACAGCAAAGACCATCAGGATCGATTCTCTTCGCTTTACCGATAAAGATCTTGTTGTACTTGGTACTCTAGATCACGGGCAATTCGCAGTCGTAGGTGCTAACTTATGCCCGTGTCATGTTCCCGCTTCGAGCTCGCGCCTCAGATTGATGTGGTCAACTGCGTTCTTGATGGACGTGTCTATGTTCGCAAGTCGATCGAAAAGACGTTTGCTCTCAGAACTCGTGAAGTAATTCACATCATCTGGCCAGTTTGCTGTGGCTGACTTTTGGAAAATCGAGCAGCAATGTTCACCCCAGTTTGAACGTGATATTTTGTTACTCGCTGGCCGAAGTAATACTTGTTGGGCGCCCCACCTCTTGTGCGCGTTCCAGACCTCATCTCATCTAAACCTTGTCATGGATTATGTAGAAGGCGGTACCCTATGGGATGTGCTGGAGTCCAGTCCAGGTAGAGTGTCGGAAGCTGACTTGGGGTGGTGGGCTCCTCAGGCCGTATGTGCAATTCACTGGTGCCACTCTCAAGGATTTGCACATCGGCAAGTTTTGACCTTTCAGAGATATTAGATTCTGCTCAAACCGCTGAACAGGGACATCAAGCCCCACAATTTCGTTCTGACCTCAAGGTTTCATTTACAATTGATTGATTTTGGTTCGGCAGCGCCCCTGCTGCCCCCGGGGCCCGATGGGAGCCAGAACATTCCGCAACGCTACTCATTAGTGCCGTGCGGAACATGTGACTATATCTCACCGGAAATTCTACAAGCACACGAGGATGCTTTACTCGCGCTTGAGTTCTCCGAGCAGAATTTAGCTTCCCCCGCCTCGCAACAGCAAGCAAGTACTTGCGGCTTAGAAACAGACTGGTGGAGCTTCGGGGTAATGCTTTACGAGCTTCTGTATGGCGTGGCGCCGTTCTTTGCCAATGATGTTAGAACAACTTACCTCAGAATAATGGACCACGAGGTATTTTTTTCGTCTCTCATCATTGCTGCAGCAATCTTGATGACCAATAGACTAGCTTACGGTTCAATAAATCATCCGTCCCAATTTCGGATTCCTGTCGTGGTCTGTTGCAGCGGTAGGCGTCTTTGATGAATATTATCCTTGATGTTCCTAAAGTCCTGAGGAAAGACTTTTGACAAACCGAGAACGGAGGCTTGGCCGATGTAATGTCCTGGACATTACCGAACATCAGTTCTTCAAAGATACTAACTGGTCGGCCGTTGGGGAGGGTACGTTTTGACGTTTCGACAAGTTATTCTTGTGCATCATGATAATCGTGAACTTTAGAAGATGCACCGCCTGGGCTTCATGTGCCACAATTCACTTACACATCCCCCACTGTTCCTGCACCATGCGGAGGGCCGCCGGAATCTCCCGACGAGAGCCATTCACAACCATTTGCTTTCTCGGCCTTGTTCCAATCGTCTTTTGATACATCGCAGGGGCTGTCTGGGGTTCGGGCCACTCCACGCACATCTCCCGGCACCACATCTTCCCAGACTGAGGCCGCCTTCCTTGGATTCTCTTGGGGACCCTCTCGAGAGGCTTTCCCGTTGTTGGATGGAAACACAAGTCACAGAGTGACGGATATCTTGGCAACCCCTCGACCGCTTCTTCCCGTTCAAGCATGTCTCTATCCGTCTCGTGGACCCAGCCAGGTATCATCTGTCCACCTGAACACCTTCGCAACGCCGATTCGCCCACATAACGTGACCCTTTATCATACCCTCCCACGGACAAGCACTATTCGTCGGACGGCGATACGTCGCGCGGTGTCCGATCGAGAAGCAATGAAGCAACTTGTGGACTGCATTGGTATGAGCGCGCGAAAAAAAGTACTCGCCAGCGGTCGCAAGCCGCGCATACTTGATTCTTTGAACAAGAGCCGATCAAACACCGTCAAGAAAGAGCTGAGATTTGGACCTTCAGCTATCGTAACCAACAGGACGTACGACTCTGTCGACTTCCCACCCATCGCTGTCGTGTCGGAGTCCGAGGGGACGGAGTCAGGATCTGAGGGGCCTCCTAGTCCAAGTCCCAGCCCACGGCCCGGCTCAGCGATGTCAATGTTAAGTCGCAGCAGAAGTGCTACGCCGACGACCGCTGGCTCCCATTCTACCCGGTTTCTCAGCCTACCATCATCTTCTCTGTCTGGAGTCTTGCGAGAAGGCGGTGATGGGGATCAGAGATTGGATATGGATGATAAGGCCATCTCCGAGCTGGAAAGTAGACATGCAGCTCTAATTTCGGAGTTGCATAGTATCCAGCTCCAGCTAGATTATCTTAGAGCACAGTAAGTGCAGCTATGTTGTTCTGCCACGTTCTGCATGACTAGGGGCCTTTTTTTTGATCCGACTCAGTCGAAGAGGTACATACTAGTTAGGTGGATCGCCCAGCGGCACAAGACGGGGAAATTTTCGGAGTTTCTCCGCCGACCTTGTCGGTGTGTGTGTTTTTTTTTTCCGAAGTGTCGGTTACCCGTGAATCTATGGTGCAAGTTTCACTTCTATCTACAACGAGATGAACAAAATTTGAACCCCGATTTGAAAACGTTACGCGCCTCTAGTACTGATGCGGGTTAATGGTTCTCAAAGGTCCCGAGGTCCCACCGACATCCCAAATGAAGTAAGTGACGCTTGCTCTTGATAAGACACGTTATACATGGTTGTCAAGTTCTTGACCAACTCACAGACTTGCATGCAACTGCCAGTGCATTGCCTTTCAGTGGTCCCTGTCAAAGAGCATACAGGATGTCGCGACTAAAATTACTCTAGACATACCATCTTAGATAAACCTCCGCTTTCACGGACTAACCGAGGTTGTATAGGTTTATAGATAAGTTTCGGAAGACACCCACTAAACTTAGTAGCCTTCGCAGCCTTCGCGGGCTACTGCCAAAGGTGGTCGCCCCGACGGACGTTCTCCGCTTTCGGGTGTTCTTCCTCACACCCTGTCAGCAGGTATGTGCCATTCATCTCCAGGAACGTGGGCTTCGATCGCTTGATTCATCAATTATAATTAGGGCACTGGAACGTCGGATATCTATTTAACCATCGCAACAGTATTCGATTCTGCAGGTAGCACTCCCTTGTACGATATTACGACCCCGTCATGACAGGACTCGCGCACTGGAAAACCATTGGACGTTGTGCCCAAGTAGCTTACAGATTCACGCAGAGCGACATAATCACTACCATCATCCCAACGGTGATCATCCCCCCTTTCCTGACCCTGTGTCCTCACTCGCTGACCCCTGCCTTTTAGACATTCTTCGCCATCGCCGCTGCACCGCTATGTGACCTCAGGCGCATCCCTCACGTAATTTTCTGGATATGGATGCACCTCCTGCAGTTTGATGTAGCAAACCAAGTGGTTGACCCCGAGGAGGATGGCAGGAATAAGTCCTTCCGTCCCATCCCAGCCGGTCTCATCAGCCTTCGGGACGCAACCATCCTGCGCTGGGTTCTTATCCCGACTTGCTTGCTGTTGTCCGCCATGTACAGCACGCATGTCTTCAGCGTCAGCGTGGTCCTTTCGTCGTTGGTGATTTGGTACAACGAATTCGGCGCACATGAGCACTGGTTCTCGAAAAACGTGATGACGGCAGTAGGTTATTCATCATTCGAACTGGGCGGGACTCTCGTTGCGGGTAGGTCTCTTGCGTTCTTTTGCTGTCGCAGCGCTAACTGTGACGTGTAGGATGCAACAGATCTCACCTGGAACCGGTTGCCATAATTGCGGTCGCTTTAAGCGTGGTAATATTCGCTACTACCCTGCACTGCCAAGATTTCAAGGACGAAGAGGGCGACCGTCTCATAGGGAGAAAGACGCTGCCCATCGTTTTTCCCGCGTTGGCCCGGACCTCGGTGATGATCGGGTTGCCACTGTGGTCCGTATGCCTGACGTGTCTGTGGAAGATTGATGTGATCTGCAGTGTGGCATTTGTCGCCTACGCCGGTCTCGTAGGCATGAGGTTCATGATGTTCCAAGGCGCCCAGGCGGACCGGATGTCATGCAAGCTGTATAGTGTAAGCCCCCAGATCGGATTATCTCCCCCCCCCCGCGAAGCTGACTGATGCCGTCCGCAGTTGTGGTTCTCTCTTGCTCATCTGTTGCCTGGTTATTGGCGTTACTTTTATGGACCCGAGTCCTGTTTTGCACATTAAATGCAGGTTTAATGTACCACCAACATTGTATAGTTGTATACTAGTAGTGAGAGGACTCTGTATCACCATCACCCATGGATGTGAATCTAGTCGCAATTTCTTGATCGCGTTGTCTACATGCTTGTCTGGATTTCGAACGTGTGTTTTCTCCCAGATATTCTACAATTGGAAGTGTAATACTGGCGCCACATCAGTGCGTCAGTACAAGATTGTTCTTGAATTCTTCCCCCCCCCCGTGAGGCACACTCCCGCTTAGAGCTTGCGCCTATTTTGGGGGATAGAAATTTGCTTTACTGATACAAGGTGTTCTATTTCGCACCAGTGCAATAACGTGAAGCTCAATGAATGATAGTGCGCAAAGGGCTTAAGGCCGGGGTTCGCTTGCTGATTGCCTTCTAGCGAACAATCTTAATAATGGAAGGGGATGCACTGTTATTCGGCTTTACTAGATTAGATCCTTGCAGGATAACCGAACAGCCGACTGGCCGCGGGAAGGCAAGTAGATTGCTAAGCACTAGTACTCGGATTAGACTTTCCTGATTGATTTCCCGGTTCCTTGCCGGAACGTCTCTGCATTGCGGTGTCCTTTTCTCATGGCGATGTCCTTCCTCACGGCGGTGAATGCTATCAGTCAGTGTTAAGGGCACTCCGCGGAGTGCTTAACGCTGGGAGCTTTTAAGATTACCTCTGCGAGTTTGCCTGAACTGTAGGTGTGAATTTCATTGGCCCTACTTTGCTGCTTCAGTGATGCGATCCCATGTGAGGGGACTAGAACTACGGGGGATCGACGCCTACTCGGATTCGGATTAGAACATTCGAACAGCCATGGCATTATTGGCATGGCATGTGCGACTGTCCGGCCTCCATTGCCCTTCGAGTTGGACTTGGAACGGAACGACCATCCGTAAGTCATATGGAGCTAGACTCGGATCTGGCCAACGATTGAACTGTGCACATGCAGGTACCCAGTTCTCTCGGCCCGGAATTGAGCCCGGGGACCGCCTTGACGTTGACATTTATTGCAAGCCTTGACAGACTTTCCCTAGGGCTCTAAAGTTCCCTCACGAGGAGCTTATCACAGCTTATCACCGTGCTTCGGGAGCACATCGACACCTCGAGGCTATGTCTTCGTTGAACTTTAGGAACAAGGTTGGCCTCAATTAAACCCAAAAGGTTCGTAGCGGCGCGCTTTATTTGATCCGGGTTGATCTCCATCTCGATGGCGGGTGCCACCATCAGAGCTCGAAACAGCCACTATCAGCAAGCGTGAGTATGAATATTTGATTAATGTAAGGCAATTGATTGACTTTACAATCCAGTGACGGTCCATATGCCGGTGATGGTATCACAAGCAAACCCCCGCAGTACCGCAAGTTATCGATTATCTGTGCTTTCAAAGCACAGTAGGTAGGTACCAGTGATTTCAACTTCTTCCGCCCACTGTCATAAATCAGTCACTAATATCTTTATCACAGAACACGAGGCCGCACCAAATTTCTGCATGATGGCGACCGTTGCGTATAGCTAAACGACGATGATGGCGGCGTCTTGGGCGGACATTACATTGGACCTACGAACGTTATGATGGCGAACCTACATGCGCAGACATGTGACGGAGAGACGGAGAATGGACTTACGATAATTGTTTTGTGCTTGACGCCCTTGAGTTGCCATTATTAATCGACTCGCGACAGCATCCAACAGGTTGCTTCATTGGAACCGCATCGAAAAGCCCTGTCATAACCACGCAAGATGGCGTCACGACGTGACGACGGTCGGCGTCAAAAGCTCGCCAGGCCTTCAAGCCAGGTTCCACGTAATAGTCTATTGTCAGAAGTCTGTTGAGAGAAGCAAGATGGTTCTGAACTTCTGATTGCGGCTCGCTGGAGATATGGTTCAGCACTGAGGGAAGTAAAGTCACTTATAAACAGTGTCTGTGACACTGATTTGGGTAAAATCAGTGACACTGTCACTGATTCCATGGTCACATCTAATCAGTGTCAAGGCGTAGTCACTGATTTTCAAGTACCCTTTTTCACTGACACTGATTTTTAATGCCTGCTACTAAAAATCAGTGACACCCCAAAAAAAAATTCCACGGGACCCTACTGAGGTCCTATCCTACACTATACTCTCAGAAAAGTGTCTGTGCTTCCATAATCCCCACCAAACTCGTGTTGGCAAGTACTGTTGAATTTCGAACTTAGCGTGAAAAAAAAAAAATACATTCACGTGATTCACACATGAGCCACAAACAATCTTATCAGCGCGTCGTATTTCAAAGTCCGACACATCATCTCTTATTCTCGTACCACCACCATGTCTTTCATCCATTGTCGCTAGCTGCCTATACCTCCCGCATCAATTATTTTCGTTGGAAATGAACTGTTGTATACAAGTAGGAGTTTTTCTCTCTCCATCTACTCACCGCCTGAGTGTTTTGATGCAGCTGAATTGTACTACGTGAGTTGCTTATGTAATCGCATTTTTTGATCTCAGCGTGGCCTCACCA
>MU121082.1:0-37092 GCA_014904835.1 Paxillus ammoniavirescens
CCAATAAAGCTCTCTACTTTCAGGATCATGTTTTCTCCGTCAGTCGTGACATAAGTGATTGGTTCGACGAGATAATGACTGGAGGGGCAGATGACGTGGATGAGAACTCTTTCTTGGTGGTGTTGTTGATTGTTTGGGCTATTTTCGGAGGACTGCACTTGATTGCATGGGACTTCCAATTCCCGAGTCAAGTCGAAAAGATCATGTGGCGCGTCGCATCCCTTGCTTTGATCGTCGCCCCATGCATCTACTTTCTTGGCATGGTTCTGCACAAGCTTGGCTGGCTCGGTACAGTGATGATTGCACTCCCTGAGGCGGTTGCCATAATCCTTGTGTCTGCCCCGTTTCTTCTTGGTGTGCTTGCTCGTTTCGTCCTTTTGGCATTAATGTTTGCGAGTCTTCGTGACCTTCCCCCTAGTGCCCACGACACTGTGCCTTGGACTGTTTACGTACCTCACTTGTAGTTTCTTGCTATGTGTACGAATTATGTTCTACGCCTTTGTGTCATCCTTCCATGGCATGTAACTGAGCGAAGAGTCTAGACATCTAAACTCAAAGTTCCTTCAAGCCTGTATTTCGTCGTCTGCCGCCGTAACCGCCTCCTTCGCGTCCAGGACTTTCTCCTCGTAGTCTCCACCTATCAGTTAGTAGCAAGATTGCTTTGAAGCCTTGCTGACCGTCCGACGGCCTTGACGAAGAACGTACACATGGCCTAGTCAAAGGTGCGAAGTCACTTTGCTCCTCTCGTCTAGCCAATTTGTTGACGTGACCTCTCGGATGACCGCCACATCGGACAATTGAACCACAGCAGTGAAAGTGAAGAGCCTAGAGTAAGTACAATATTAATGAACGACTCGATTGACGGATATACACGCTTCAAATATCTTCGTCGAGTACTCCGAGGAGGAGGGCACGATTTCTCCCGAGATCACACTTTCAATTTCGTCAGCAATCGACTGGCAGGGGACATGCATCGGACCAGCGCTCTTGCAGCTCCAGGTTCCATCCCTCTATCGCATGGGTGGCGTGCTACCTGGTTGTCAACTACCAGCACTTCCCGAAGACTTTGAGGAACTTGGTGAGAGCGAAAGGGCAGATCCGACGGCGAACCGACGGCGCCGCCTCGACCGCAAGCTGTTTGAACTCGCCGCATTTCCGCGTTCGATATCCGATATGAAGGCTCGTCAGGAGCGAGTTTATGTTGAGAACCTCGCACGGGCGACATGGAAATACGGTCTGTTACCATTTCGGTGCGTTGGCCGCGGTCAATGATTTTCGAATAATAACCGAGGTATACCATCCAGAATGGCGTTGTGCCGTATATACGAGCATTGGGAGCACATCATTCCAGGGAGCATATGCCCCTTGGGCCCCTCTTCCGAGTTGGCTATGATTCAGGCTCATCACGATAAATGGTCACAATACCAGTCGATGTTGGAGGATCTGGAGCGAGAGTTCGGCTTAGGCGAGTTCGGGTATGTCAAGGGTGACCACGATCAGTTTGAGAGAGTTCGGTCGGCCGTAGAACAGAAGAAACAGGAGTACATCAATGGGGGGAAGGTCGACGAGGTAAAGAGAGTCAGAGCACTTTTATGGCCATATCGAGATACGTTGCAAGACTGTGATGTCATCGCACCGTTGATGTTACCCTCTGTGCGTGTTGATACTATTTACCTCCACTCGAACTAACTTGTCTTTTCCTTTGTCTTTTTTGCAGGTTATAGCCGAAGCTGATATCCCTGCGTGAGGCCAGAAACAGGGTCTGCAACCATGCCGGATAGCCGTGAGCACGAAAACGTTTCTGCATACCGCGCGTTGGCTGCCGAAAAATTGTAGGTCATGGAAATACATACTCGGAGCATGAAGTACGTGTGGGCGCATTGTTCGACCACAACAACGGGTCAGACTGGCGCCAATGATGTAAATATGAATCAGAGGTGATGTAACCACCACCCAATACACAATGCGAGTTGGGTATCCACCGCGCCCCATGAACATTCGCCCGCCTTTGCACACGACTTGGGTTGAGTACAACATATCCAACGGGGGAAGGTTCGTTTACTTGTGAGATATCGGTCTGACGAGCCCTTTGGACCCGCCGCGTGCTTTCGTTGATCAAGTCGTAACGTACATACATATCATGTCTCTCGAACTGTGCAACGGGCAATCCTCAAAGTGTGTACCTGAAACCCGGTGCTGGATCAACCTTGCGTCCCTGCTGTTTCTCGACAAGTTCCTCGCGATCTAGCCGGGCGTTCATGTGTTTGTAGACGAGGACTGTTACCACGACCGTGACGAGTCCAGTGCCGATAAACATGATCGCCAAGCCATCTACAAGGTTCACGAGTGTAAGACGCTGAAAGAGAAGGGTGGGTCGTTTTCGAGACTTACGTCCGAGTAGATACCGTGGTGCATCCTGAGCACGGAAGATGTTGCTTCCGATCAGTCCCCCCAAGGTACTCACACTGATTTGTAGTGCTATGCCGACAGCGCGCTTGTACTTTCCTCGGAGGTTATTGGCCAACCTGTGGGTATCCACGACGTCGTTCAATCAGTGTCTTGCTCTATGAAAAATGCACGGATCCATGCGTTGAAAACGAGATACGACTAACCAGCTGATAGGTCCAGGACTGCAGGCGAAGGTGCCAATGATGCACAAGTACGCTCCGAAGAATTTAACGCCAGATGGTGCATCTGTAATATTGATGATATATCCCAGCATAGAGACCGACTGTCCAGCGAACACAAATGGCGAGCGGAGCTTGAGCTCGTCCGAGAAGTATCCGAACACCAGCACCATGGCAGCTCATCAAGATGTCAGCCCTTCCTTGAAGGGATAAGGTTTTCGGCTTTCCACTCACCGGAGACCACGTAAGCCGGAACCGTGAGTAGCTGAGTGACGGGTATGCTGTATCCGAAACTGCTGAAAGTCAGTAGACAGGAGTGGGATATACGACTGGAGCCAGTACCCGAAGATGATGGACCTGTCGAGCAGGTGGTGAGATGGTGCTGGCCATAAAGTTCAACAGTACGTACGGTAAGAAGAATGAGATAGCATATCCTGAGGCGTAATCAGCATCAGCCTTGTGGTGCCTTCAAGGTACTTACCAGGTATTGCGATGGAAGCTTGGACGATGGCCAACGCCCATACCTGGGTAGGAGTGATGAGTCTGTACATCTACGGAAAGGACCACGCCATACCTGCCAGTCAGTGAAGGCAGCCCAAACCTGTTGGGACATATCTTGTTCATCGTCATGTGCATCATCATCATGCCCTATACAAAAGTCGAGGTTCGTCAAGGCAAGATGATGTTATGTCGAGGACATATGTACCTCGTTTTTCTATGATGAATGATCTCTCTTCAGGCGTCAGGAACTTTGCAGTGGACGGATAATCCACCATCACTTGAATCCACGGGAGTTTGTCACAGATATAACATACAGAAGAAAATTCACGCTCACCCCAAGCTGCGAGCAACCCGACTAGTATCGTTGCAACCCCTTCCAAAATCTAAACGGGAGACTCATCTTCAGTGGTATGCAGCTGGATCACTGAGGAAACCTACGAAGATCCAGGACCAACCTAGGAGACCACCCTTACCACCCATAAACCCAATGACATATGCTAGCAGTCCCGAGAATGCCCCTGAGTAACCAGTAAGAATCCTAACAACAGAGAATGGTGTTTCGTCGTTACCAGCCAAACCTACTCCGGCCGTGAACAGACCAACGCGGTATTGGTACATGTACTTGGGGTACCACATCGTGAGGCTGTGAAATAACGTTAACATTGTGGAACATGGAACGCGAATAGACTTACTAATACGCGACACCGGGATAGAGCCCAGCCTCTGCAGCACCAAGGCATACACGCACACCCACCAGCTGGGGGTAGCTGTAAGGCTATTAACGCGAGACAACTATGAAGACGTTGTACTGACGTCTTCACGAAACCCATGAGCATCCTTCAAACAGAGTGGTGAGGTGGAATTTCGGGATTACGATGGACGACGGAGGCTTACATGATGAGACCCCACAGGACCTGAGACTGGAGTGAGCTCTACAATCGACTAGGACCAATCACGCACTCACCACGATCCCTGGCACCCATCTAGCATCTGGATCAAACGATGAAAATTTGAAGTACAATGTAGACTCACCTGGACGGTCGTATGACTTGGATTACGAGACTTGACGGCAGACGTCCGCATGAGACGAATAAAAAGAAAGACTCTGGGAAAGCTCACTTTGATGGGAACTCGAGAAGACTATATGGCTGAAATTCCGACGCGTTCGTGAATCAACTGAAAGGCGTGAATGACGTCACTTACTACGAAGAACATCATCTGTAAACATATATTACGTCAGCAATCCACATGATGGAGACATCGGAGGCAAGTCTGGGCTGACCAAAGCAATGTTAAACTTGTCTCCGGTAAGATTCAGCTGCGCCATTAACCCGTCGAGTACTGCGTTACCTATGAAGATGTTAGGAGAATATCGGGGATAGACCCAGGTCTTGGTCGCACCAATGTTGGCTGTGTGAAACATGAAATGAGGAGCGTGAAAAGTTGGGCACTGCAGGACGCACCCTTGTCAATGGAGCAAAACAAGTACATCAAGGTTATGATTGGTATGAGTCGCAGGTCGATTCTGCGCCAGAGCTTGGTCTCTTGTTCTTCTGTAAGGACGGGCGCGATACTGTGTTCCGCCCCCTCTTCACTGTCGCGTAGTTCCTTCTTGTGCGGAGGGGCTCCGGAAAAACGTTCGCCTGCATGAGTACCTGATGGTTTCTTCGACATTGGTAACATGACGATCCTGGGAGGATCACAGAAACGGGGAAGTCTGAAGTTCCCAAGAATGTAGCACCGGTCTTTAGAGTCCTGGGTCTTTGGAAGCCATTATGGTGAAACGTGCCAAAAGTGCTTTGGGTACCGAGTCCTCGCACTTGAACGCCAGGGCAAGGCACTTATTAGTCCGATATAGTATGACCTAACCCCATGATTGTAACTCGTGATGAAATCTTATGCGGCATACATGGATAGGTTTGGAGTCCATCAAGGTACTTACCAAATGCTGTCTAACACCGCGGGCACCCCTGAAAATTCGGTATTTAGCGTAATCCTGGCGCTTGAATTCAATGCATGGGTCCTGTGGTTAAGCTTTATTTTTTCGGGCACGCAGTTGGTTGCATGGCTAATAGTGGTGGCCGTGGCAGGTCAGAGGTGCCAAGGTGGCATAAAACAGGCTGGTCACCAGCGCAGGACAGGAGTCGACTCCTGGTCAACTCGTTTGACCGCGGTCAATTGATGATTAATCATGACCCTTCATGACCTTGTGGGGAAATCCGACCACGGCAGCAGAGCAACCTTTAAGTAGATCGCGGGGTACGAACGGGATGCGTAATAGTATGTAGTCAGCGTCGGCTGCTTTAGACGTAGTGAGAAGAGTCGATGCAGTGTGCTGAGATGCCGAGGAACGCTATCTCTCAGTGCTGTCGGAAGTACTAGCAAAAGCACTAGGTGAGTAGTACGATCAGCAGTGGCAGCTTATAGAGAGAATTGGACATTGGCAACACCGACACATCGAGCACGCCAGCTGCTGACAGATGTGGTGGTTGACGACTTTGTCCCCGGCACGTCGTCGTCAGTGGGTGGTAACCTCGAGACCTAGAGTGTGGCTGTGGACCGTGTTCTGCCAGTGATAGGAAAGCGTATCCGAATCCCGATCGAGGTTACTTACTGTATTACACGGTCTCTCTACCTTACTCGAACTACGCTCGTCCATTCACAATCACAGCTCTGCAAGCCGGAAGAGCAGCATGGTCCATGTCACTTTCGATTTCTTTCTCGCACATTAAAACAAATGCCCAGGTTTTTGACGAGTCCGATTAGTTAGGGTTTGGGGCCTCAAGAAATGGGGGATCAATGCGATTCTACTTATCACACTATGCAAGGGCCATCATGCATCATGATGTGCACTACCAGGTATTTACAATATCAGTGCCGTGATCTAACAACAAAAAGGATTGTGTGATGCGCATTGGCAGCTATTGGCAGCCCGGGCCGTCCGTCATGCACTGATGCGGCAGGCCAAAAACTCGTACGGTCGCGTTGACCCTGTGACATAATCGCCAAGTTGGCTAGGACCCAAGCATGCAAGTCATATCTACTTGATCCCCACCCTCGAAACATCCAGTAGGAGTGTGCTTGACAGGTAGCAAGGGAGAGAAATCCTTACTCGATGGAACATTTTTCAAGCCTATCGGGGAGCCATCGGCGCTGCCCTCGAGTGTCAAGTAACCTGGGCACCAAATGACCGAACTTGAAGGAGATGCACAGTGGGAGACAGTGTGTATCGCTCACGTCACCCAAACCCAACTTGACGCCACTGATTCATCTGCATATGTCAGTTTCCGTGTTTCAGGAATACAGGGTTGTCTCAGAATCAAGTCTTGGAACCAGGAGACAACGAGGATGGCGGTGGGTCAATCACGTATATCAGTCGCAACTCGTTTTCGAATTCTGCGTGTGATAACTTGAAGTTGAGAGATATAATTGAATAGTGAGCGACTCCGGTCAGTCACACATCCTCATATGCATGACCGGACACAGGGAACGAGTCGCTCAAGTCCCACCAAGACAACGAAGAGACGAGCGCGTTCGAACTCGGTGGCCGCCCCTGTTCGGTAATGGAGATGTGAGTACACCGTCGTAATCTTGAGACCACGATATTGTGGATCCTGGCCCACCTGCTCGTAGTCCTGGGGCCGCTACTTATATCCCAGGAATGGAAGAACCAGAAGACTGGCCGAACGAGCCATTACCTTTACATTTCACTATGATGCAGTGCATTTTTCCACGCAGAAGCATGGGGCATGGTCACCAAGGCATGGTCGGTGCCTCTTTGGTGAACGTATGCAGAGCCGATACCCCTGTAATAGCCGGTAGAGGAAGATGCAGACCCGAGACCCAAGTGGTCGGAAGCGAAGCAATCTCGTTACTTCAAAGGTGTTGTGTCACGGCCCAGGGAAACAACAGTGAGCCCCTTTCCCCCCGTCCCTCCGCTTGCTTCTCCTTTTCCTTCATGAATATTCATCCCTCAATGTCGTCCCACAGCTCATTACCGCCCCTGCGACCACGACCGAAACACCACCAACTCGTCCTTCTGACAGAGGGGTCCTGGAAGACGGATGTGGATTGCCTCTCACGAACGAGATCTCCTTGGAGGGATGGCGATGGCGCCCAATATTCCCTTCAGCTAAATGTCGCATTCAGCATTGTTGAACACAATTTCGTCGCGGGTGCGCCCATGTAAGAGGAGGTCCATGATGTTGCCTCTATGTGCCTACCCGGCCCTTGAAACAAGAACCATTGGAACTTTGTTAAGGAATTCAGACGATGCAAGGACCGCGTACAATATCAGATAAGCACTTCCAAAAGCGCGCCTTCAGAAACAACGCTCTGCAAAGATTCACTCGTCGCGCGTGACCCTGCGGCGGGTCAACTTCCTCATGTCCCTCTGATTACTGCCTTCATTTGCTTCCATCCCACCGATATTTATCTACCCATTACCACAAGAGCCCCAGCTACACTACTTGTAATCAAGGTATGACCAACCCTACCTTCAGATAAATGTAACTTATCGGAAACGATTACACCTCTCTTGATAGTCAAGGTATCTCGTTCCTAGCTTTGAGCAGAACGGAATAGGCCTGCTCCATGTGGTACACAGGAGTATCAGGATAGACCTGTCGACATCTCGTTAAACATCCTACCGTCAGAGGCACGTACGGGGACATACCGCATAACCGTCATCAGGAGTGGGTCCGTTGGTAAAATTCGAGCCAGCTTGCCAGATGAGTATGCCAGTCAACCCGCTGTCGACGACGGTAGAGTACCAGTTCTCATATGTAGCCATCCGGTTCTGTTCGGGAGGAACGCCAAACTCTTCCATCAAGACAGGCTTGTTGTATTTCGCCTGGGAGTCGCGGTGGTTCTTGATCCAGTCGTGGCCCCAGATCATTGCGCTATTCGAGATGGTCAGGGTTCCACAAGTCGTGACAGACGAGGTTCAAGTGTTTACCTCGGTGTTTCCTCGCTCCAGCTGAACTGTGATTGGTTATGAAATAAGTATTACGGGATCCGAGGATGAAGTATTGCTCATACCGGGTAGAGCTATAAACGGGATCATGTGAGTAATGAGTGACAAGGTGAAGAACAACCACGGACGTGGAAAGTGCCAAAGTCGATAGTATCAATAGCCAAGTTCACGTCGAAGTCGATCCCATGAGAACCACTGGAACAAGGTCTTAGTCCAAGGGAATGCACAATCCACACTCAGAGAAAAAGACGAACTTGTAAGAACCATCCATACTGTGAGACCAGTTGAACCAGCCTTCATCACCGACCCCAAGGAGGTGGTTACGATCGAGGGACTTGATGTAGGCTGACATCGTTTTGACCCAGTTAGTGATCGTAGTCGTCGTGCATGTTCCGGAAGATGCACTGCTGCCAACGATGTCAGGGTCTGGTTCGCTATGAAGAATAGAATGGAGTTCCTTACCTAGTAGAACCCGTACAGCGGGGCTCATTGGCTATGGGACGGGTCAGACACAGGAGCGTCAGGTTGGCACGCATACACACCGAGCTCCCAAGCGAAGATGGTTGGTTCATTGATGTACCTCTCAACCCACGCCCTGACGTAGTTTTGATAGGCAGCCTAGTACACGTGAGAGTAAGACTGCTGAACGAGAAAAGGGGAAAGGGAAAAAACCTACGATGATTTGTGAATTGGTATAGAAGTAGTCATGGGGTTGGCCCCGGCCAATGATTTGGTTGACATAGACATCCATTCCTCCGTAGTCGCTCCAGTTGTTTGTCAAACTAACGATGAGCCGGATACCATTGGCCTTTGCTGCAGCAATGACATTGTCTGGAAGATAAGCAACATGAGCGGGCATCCATGAACTTTTAAAGATGTGGTTGAGCTGACCGAAGTTCTCCAGACCAGTTGGACCATAGTTGATGGTGGGTGTGCTGCCGTTCCAGAGCTGGTAGTAGTCACCACTAGGAGTGGTTACCTCATTGAAACCCCTGTCAATCGTCAGATGAAGCCAGTCTTTAGTTAGCACGCAGAACACTGACCAAGTGCGAACGGTTGTGGCTCCAGTGGCTGCAATGTCTCGAAAGGCGACATTCATCTCATCGGCGGTGTGACCCATGAGACCAACCCAGTAGGAGTTAGACCTGTGCCAGCACATGTTCGTTTATCGCCACACACTGAGCAAGCATGAGACTAACCCAAAGACGGTGTACGGCTCGCCATTGAGCGTGAACCCCTGACCCTCTGCCTTGACGAATCCAGTAGGGTCTCTAGCAGTAGGCCCTGCAAGCTTCCAAAAAGATGAGCGTGTTCAATCCGTGAACGAAACAAACATCAACGATGTATCGTGTAAGACTACTGACCGACAGAGCAGCCAAAGCCAAGCTAACAAAAGTAACGCTGAGCTTCATGTTGGAGTGACTGTTCGATTATAAAAAGGGAGACGAGGAATGGGAGACGAGTGATTCAAACCCTCCGCGCAAATTTTAAGCCCACGTAGAGCCGTGACAGTCGGGAGTCACAAACATACGTGAAGTCTCTCCCAAGTCCAGCGTTGCATGTCGTAAAATGTGCAGAGCTTTCGGCGGTACAGAAATTAACGAGACTTTCGAGTTGATGGACGAGATGTTGTGTTGGTTATCTTTGCGAGTCAAAACGGCACGCGGTTCCAAAAAGAGTAAGCGCATCAAAGGTTACATAATCGACTCTGCTGGCAGTGGATCACTGGCTGTGCCACCCTACAATTTCTTCCACCATATTTTCAAAGCTCATGCGCTCGCCCATACCAGCCGCCGTGGCAGAGCGCCCTTACGTCGCTTTGGAAGGCTTGGGTCCTCGTCGCTCCCATTCATACAATCCCTATTTTTTTTCTTTTCCGCGTGGACGTGAAAGCTCCCCGATATCCTCCCGGCCTCGAATTCCCTTCAGAAGTACAGAATGCCGAATCCCGGTACCTGTTTCCAACCATTCCGATTGGACCTACCACTCAAGTCTCCAATGATGCTGGCGTTCCTTTCCCTCCGCCCCCGATCCCTTCGCAATCGCTTAATGCGAGCCTGAGGTCGCCCACGAAAGCGAGAATCAGGTTGGATCGTAATAGTACGGTCTAACCTGATTCTCGACACACGTACCACGCGACAGGATACTTGGATAGGGCGGAATAACTCTCGGCTGCTTCTCTGCATTGTACAATGTACATGCACTGCCATCCCACATACATACAATGACCAGCACTGAAGGTCTCAGAGACGAATCGATCGAGGTGGGCTCTCACGGACTACATATTTTTTACGCTCGCCCCGTTACGGTCGTGACTTTGTAAGCCGGAGGAGCAGCGTGGTTGCTGCCACTTCTGATTTTCTCGCATTGTTACGATACATTACAATGTACTCTTTGGCCCCCGCAAAAGCCATCGCACTGCATCATGTCAACAGTCCGTACTGATCGCCCGCACCAGCGCTCAAAGTCTTGGCGTGTCGAACCTATCGTCACCTAAGTTATTTCGTGTTCACTACATGCATCTCACACCCCTGGCTCAACCTGTATATCTCAGACGAAGTTGAGGATACTTCTACTCGGGGATGAACACCACACCACAGAAAAGTGAGGTCTTCCGTGCCTTGTGTCCGAGACCAGTGACTCACTTGAAGGTCCGTTCCCAAAGCCCCACCCGGAAATCGCGCGGCCGTCGCCCCAGCAAAAGACGTGATAGGTATGAGTAACCCTAGCTTCGGATGAACACCTGAGGCGCAAGTTTTCAGCCCGCGCAGAAGCGTAACAGTCGGGAGTCAGACATGAAGTTTCCCAAGTCGCTGCATACGTTGCATCTTGGAGATAAACATGCAAGCTATTGCTGCTGGTACAAATCATTAAAATTTTGATGGACGATCATAGTTGTGTTGGCGCCGATCTCGCTTTGCAAGTCTCTGATTGGCGGGAGTATCATTCCAAAACGGGTCGAAGACTTTATCACAAGTGGCACGCTGTATGAAAAGGGAGACTACAATGGAGCGATGGGGGAGTACATGAGACACTGTTAGGGGATATTATAACCTGCGCAAGGTATGTCCCCCTGCCGCCGGCATGCCATGGCCAACCTATGGAAGCTGACCTCGTCCTCAGCTTGAACTATCATCCTGCGCGCAGAGGTCCAAGCGCCGCCCAGCTTTCGTGTACATGCGACATCATTGGCGAGCAAGAGGACCGACTTTCGATTCTGAAACAATATTTGAATCCGGAACCGATTTCACGGTGCGGTACTTCTGAAATAGGTCTTGTATCGCGCCCTGACGACGCTTGAAGCGCAGCCTCACGCGTTAAGGGCTCCAAAGATCGCAACAACGAGGAGCTGCTCTAGAGAGTGAGCTGTGGATGTGCGGACGACATATGGCGAGATTAGAACGATGCGAAGACGTAGAGAACGCTTTCTGTACATTCTGTTGCACGAGTTGGTGAAAAATATAGCGGCTACAAGTGAGGAACGAAAACGGTCCAAGACACAGTGTCGTGGGCACTGGGTGGCAGGTCACGAAGACTCGCAAGCATCAGCACCAAAAGGAGGAGACGAGCTATGACACCTATACATAACGTGGCCCCCGCTATAGTGTTCATCAATATATCGGACGGCCTAACTGCTCTGATCTTGTCTAGGAAAAAGGCAAGGAAGAAGATGCAAGGGGCGCCGATTAAAGTGAGGGATGCGGCGCGCCAGATAGTCTTCTCCGTTTGAGTTGGGAATTGGAAGTCCCAAGCGATTAGGTGTAAGGCTCCGAAAACCATCCAAACAATCAAGCCCACAAAAACCACGTTTTCGTCGTCGTCTCCCCCTCCAATTACTATCTCACTGAACCAGTCCGTTTTACTACGACTGACGGAGAAAGCCTGGTCCTGGAAATGGAGAACTTTAGCATCACATCAGATGTCGCCAAACGTTGACAATCGAACCGGCTCGAAGGAAGAGTTTTGCTTCTCACCGTCTACGGAACTGCATTAAGATTCAAAAAGGTTTGATCACATCGACTATTTTCGGGTACAAATATTGGATGCATGACGGACCTGGATATCTTTTTGTAGAAAATATGAGGATATGCAGCTGCCATCGGCTTACTCCACCAGAAGAAAAACAAGGGGAGGCTGAGAGCTGCCAGTGCGAGGGTGTCAATTTCAACAAGCGTGATGGCGACATGATTTACGGCACGAGCGATGACCTGGAGAATAAACCACGATAGCTGGAGGACAAGGATGGCATTTCCTAGTGCATTAGATTTACTCCGGTCCCCTATTTGCTCCTTCGTGATTTTCGGATTCACGATATTATCATCCGCGAGGCATGCTAGACCTTCTCGTGTGTTCAGCAGCTCTTGTTGTGGCCCATCCTGGAGAATGAAGCCTCCCATGAGTGCAAAGAACCCATGAGTTCGCGTCCATTGTTTGTCTGAAGCATTCCGCCTTTGTCAGTTTTTGTCAGTCTAAAGTTGTGACAAAGAGAACGTACCACCGAAATCTTGCGTGATCTTGCCAGCATTCCTCCATTCTGAGTATGCACGCACGCTGGTGAGTTCGGGGGTCACCAACGCTGAGAGTGCCAAAGCTACACGATAAAGCATGACTTTGTACTGCTTCTTCTCATGCATGATGTTTGGATACGCTACATTCCAGATGCAGATAATGAGGGTAAGCGCGCAGGTACCAAGGATACTCCAAACACTCCTATAACTGGAGGATGTGGGATCGGGAGCCGAAGATTCGGAGGTGGCAGCTTCGGCAAGCTGGACCAGAAGTGAAAAGATAAGTAACAGCGGCAGCATGATGTGTGGTGAAAGAGAGTTGTCATCAATCCTGGGCATCCAAGTGTGTACTTATAAGCACAAGAGTACTCAGTGGCTTTTTAGATGCCTAGTAAGGAATGGAATGTGGATACATCAAATATTGCGAGCGTCATTGATCTATATAGCTTATGCTTACCACATGCGAGGCATACTTCTCCTCAGGGCAATCACTGCACGTTGATGATGCCGCCTCATGGTAAAAGGCAGTATATAGGTATCGGGTAAAAGCGAACCTCGAGGGCAGTAAGAGAGACGAAAAAGTTGACCGCAGGAACGTACTTAGGAGCAAGCTTGACACCCTGTGTGAACATACCTTCAGTATTGCGACACTGGGGACGGCCCCACCGAGCGTAGGATAGATTAGCTTACGACAGAATGTGGAGCGATGGGGTCGTTCCTTGAGAACCTCTGATCATGAGGATCGCAATTCGGTTGCCTGTGAGCCTGTCATAGAAGCGAGTTGTCGTCGAACTTAGGCATATACACGTGACTCGTTCCAACAACCTCCGATCTTCAACTGCTGTTATGCGAAGCTCCAAAACAACCGCCGCATCGGCACGAATGACAGATATAAGACCCAAGCAAGGATATGTAAGCAGAACTACGCGCGCCGCCTTGCACGGGTACACCAGAGACGAAATCGTATTCAGCAATGCTGGACCCGACTTTTTGCTGAGCAGCAACGTTTAGAACCATCTGCAATCCGTCCAGGGCGACCTCATCCGTGAGAGGCGATCCGCGTCTGTCTTCCAGGACCCATTTGTGAGCAGGGACGAATGCATGACGTTTTCGGGTGTTGTGGCCGAAGGGACAGTAGTGAGCTGGTAGTTAATGTTGAGCGGTCGCAGATGGAAAAGGAGAAAGACTTGGCGGAGGGGATGAGTTTCAGCCATATTCCCGAGCTGCAACACGGTTCTAGTCAATATCTTTCAAGTAGAGGTGTTACTTCACTTCCTACATCTACGAGTTGTTAGAGAAGTGTCAGTTAGGCTGCGAACGTTGAAAAAAAAAGGCGAGCATACCTTGGTGATCAAATACCATCATTTACAGCGTCAGTGAGGAGTCCCTTGGAATGTCAACTCGACCTGTAAATGTAGTTACGCCAGAACAATCCCAATTGGACACGACATACCAGTAAGCATCCGATTGAAGACACCTTATATCACTTCGTACCTGCTATTGGTCGACTTTTCTCACCAAAGGTCCAGACGACACCCTGATTTCACGCACAGACTCTCCCGAAACTTGTTTGAATCTGGAATCTCAAGGTATTGAATGATTGTGTTCCTCTACAACATGCCTTGTATCGTGTCATAACGAGATGGTTGAGTACCTTTGGATTCCTAAGGTGTTCTGCCGTCTGCTGGAAACAATTGATGTTAGTAAACGCTCACTGTATATGCAGGCAACCTGGTAAGACACCTGAAGACGCACTCGCCCATTTCTGTCAGCAATATGGGGCTGAGAGGCCTCGAAGACGAAGGAATGGTAGTCAGATCGGACTCATGCTCCTGTCTGATTGATACGGGAGACTACAAAGAAGAAAGTCCTGAACGTGAGGGGAGCTTGCGGCGGTATGTAGTAGATGGTGCTTCAAGTGCAGCCTCACGCTTCAAAGGCCCAGAAGACCGCGGCAACGCTGAACCGCTATAGAGAATAGGCTGTGGACGACATACTTATAGTGAGATGAGAACAACACGATGACGTAGAGAGCGGTTCCTGTACATTCTGTTGCACGAGTTGGTGAAACATATAGCGACTATAAGTGAGGAACGTAAACTGTCCAGGACACAATTTCATGGGCACCAGGTGGCAGGTCACGAAGACTCGCAAGCATCAGCACCAAAAGGAGGAGACGAGCTACGACACCTATAAACAACGTGCCCCCTGCTATAACGCCCACCGATGTACCATTAACGAATTGGATCTTCTCTAGAAAAAAGGCAAGGAAACAGATGCATGGAGCGCTGATCAAAGTGAAGGATGCAACACGCCAGATGGTCTTCTCTGCTTGACTTGGGAATTGGAAGTCCCAAGCAATCAGGTGTAATGCTCCGAAAACCATCCAAACAAACGACAATACCCAAACATTGTGATCGGCCCCATCATCAGCCCCTCCAGTCGTTATCTCGAAAAACCATTCCTTTATACTACGATTATGATTCTGGAAATGGTGAACTTTACTATCATATCAGATGCCACCAATGCAGATAACCGAACCAGCTTGAAGGAGGGTTTCCGCCTGTCACCATCCAGTGAGGAACTGCATTAACACATAAGAATGACTGTCTTTACAACATATCATGATTCACGAACTTGGATGTCTCTGAGTAGAAAACGTGAGGAGATTCAGCTGCCATCGGCTTGCTCCACCAGAAAAAAAATAGTGGGAGGCTGAGAGTTGCCAGTGCGAGAGTGTCAAGTTCGACAAGTGTGATGGCGAGACCATTTACGCCACGTGCAATGACCTGGAGAATAAACCACGATAGTTGGAGGACAAGGATGGTGTTCCCCAGTCCATCGGATTTACTCCTGCCACTTATTTCCTTCTTCGTGATATGAGGATTCACGATCTTTCCATCCCTGAGGCATTTCAGATCAGCACGTGTTTTCAGCACCTTTCGTCCCGAGCCATCCTGGAGGATGAATCCTCCCATGAGTGCAAAGAAGCTGTGGGTATGAGTCCATTGATGGTCGCCTGAAGCAGTCCACCTCTGTCAGGTCTTTGTCTGTTGGAAGGTGTGACAAAGAGGGCTTACTGCTGAAATCTTCTTTGATCTCGCTAGCATACTGCCATTCGGAGTATGCACGCAGGGTGGTGATTTCTGGGGTCACCAATGCTGACAGTGCCAACACCCCACGATAAAGCATGACTTTGTACCAATTCTTCTCGTGCGTAATATTTGGAAATGACACGTTCCATGTACAAATGATCAATGTAAGTGCACATGTACCGAGGATACTCCAGATGCTCCTATAGTTGGAGGACGTGGGGTCGGGGGCTGAAGATTCGGAGGCGGCGTTGGTTGGCGCAGCTTCGACAAGCTGGACTAGAAGTGAAAAGAAAGGTAACAGCAGTAGCATGACGTGCGGTGAAAGAGAGTCGTCGTCAATGCTAAGCATCGAGGTGTCTACTTTTAAGCACAAGAGTGCTCGCGACCTCTTAGCGGCCTAGTAAGGAACGGAACGTGGGTACATCATTGCAAGATAGTGCGAGCGTCAACCTGTATAATCGTATACTTACCACACGTGAAGCATACTTCTCCTCAGGGCAATCACTGCACATTGGTAATACGGCCTCATGCCAGTGGTAAAGGGCAGTAGGCGGATATCGGGTAAAGGCGAACAAAGGCAGTGAGAGGGACATGAGGAAGTTGTCACAGGAACGTACTCGGGAGCATAGTATTGACGCCCTGTATCAACGCATACGACAGAAGGCGGAAGAGATGCGGGGTTGTTCTCTGAGAGACCCCTGATCATGAGTACCGTAATTTGGTTGGCCTGTGGGCCTGTCCCAGTGTAGCAAGAAGAGTGGGTCACTCCGAGAGTGCAAGGGAGTCGTTACTTGCGAGTAGGAATCAAATTCGGATCAAAGTTACGTAAGCCTCGAGGCCAAGCCAGTTGCTGCACGTGGAAGATGCAACACACCAAGTGACCAAATTGATTGAAGTTTACCTTCAATTTTGCTTCGCTGGAGCTGCAGTTACCTCAGAAACTACCCATTACAACTGCTGATCGACGAATTGACTATGGCATGCACCGAAGCAGCTTCAAGCAGTGCTTTTACTTTGGTAGCTATGACATTATGGATCCTGACTTGCCTACTCGTAGCCCTGGTACTGCTATGTTCCGAGGGCGAGAGACCCAGCCACCACCTTTACATCTTGCTTTGAAACATCGCGTTTTTAATATGGAAGCATGGGATCTGATCACAAAGGTATGGTTCGTGCCTCTTCTCTCGACGTCGGCAGAACTGATACTCTTGTAATAGCTGGTAGATCTAGATCTGGACGTGAGACCCGAGTGGTCAGAAACGAAGAAATATCCCTACTTCAAAGCTCTCGACTGGAACTGTGTCGCAGCTCGGGGATATAACCATAAGCCCCTTTTCCCCCTTCCCATCCGTCATCGCTCAACATCACGCTGAATACACTTTCTTGACGGGCGTGCCCATACAAGACGAGGCGCATGGGACCGCTTGCATGTCCTTACCTGGGACATGGCGACATGGACAGCCAGCAGGGTGTTCGTAGATGATACTTGACTGCGGTTGGATTTACAAGTATCGTAAAAGTTATGTCCTAACTTTTACGATACTTATTTGTCAGCCTCACTCTTTTCTGTTCTGCTGCCATTTGATGACGGACGTTTCAAGATTAAATGTTGGCTCTAAAAGCGCTGACCATCAACCGCTGTAATCTAATAGACTATATACGGGAGGGAGGAAGATGTCTAACCCTTACCCCGGATCAGGGTCACCACACTGCCGCAACTTGAATTTGAATAAGTTCATTTGCGGCGATCCATCTGCACCGCTCGTGATTCACATCCTTTGTCTCACCGAAAATTCTATTCCTTAATTTTCACCGTCGTCACCTTGATCCAGCACATCGATCGCATTCAGTTCACCCGATTGCGCACCTCCCGTACCCCCGATCAGAACGCACGCGTCCCGGGCCCTAGGGAGGAAGATGACAGATGGGTGCCATTGAGGTTAGAGTCGGTGATGCTTGCTACTGTTTGATTGACACCGGAGAGGGTGTTGCGTTCAGAAGTTGCGAGGGGCTTACGGCGGTATGTAGTAGACGACGCTTGAAGCGCAGCCTCACACTTTAAGGGCTTCGAAGACCGCAACAACAAGGAGCTGCTCTAGAGTGAGCTGTGGATGTGTGGACGACATATAGCGAGATAAGAACTACACGAAGACGTAGAAAGCGGTTTCTATACATTCTGTTACACGAGTTGGTGAAAGATGTATCGACTATAAGTGAAGAACGTAAACAGTCCAAGACACAGTGTCGTGGGCACTAGGTGGCAAGTCACGAAGACTCGCAAGCATCAGCACTAAAAGGAGGAGACGAGCTACGACACCTATACACATCGTGGCCCCTGCTATAGTGTTCCTCAATGTATCAGAAATTTTAACTGCTTCGATCTTTTCTAGAAAAAAGGCAAGGAAGAAGATGCTAGGAGCGCCGATTAAAGTGAGGGATGCGACGCGCCACATGGTCTTCTCCGTTTGACTCGGGGATTGGAAGTCCCAAGCAATCGTGTGCAAGGCTCCGAATATCATCCAAACAATCAAACCCACAAAAATGACATTCTCGTCGCTGGTATCTCCCCCACCAAGCACTATCTCGCGGGATCAATCCGTTTTACTACGACTGACGGAGAAAGCGTGATCCTGCAAACGTACAACTTCAGTATTACATCGGATGTCACCAAAGTTGACAATCGAACCGGCTCGAAGGAAGGGTTTTGCTTGTCACCGTCGACAGAACTGTATTAACATTCAAGAAGATTTCGTCACATGGACTCTCTTTGGTACAGATATTGAATGTGTGACGAACCTGGATGTCTGTATGTAGAAGATATGGGGACACGCAGCTGCCATCGGCTTACTCCACCAGAAGAAAAATAAGGGGAGGCTGAGAGCTGCCAGTGCGAGGGTGTCGATTTCAACAAGCGTGATGGCAACATGATTTGCGGCACGAGCGATGACCTGGAGAATAAACCATGATAACTGGAGGACAAGGATGGCATTTCCTAGTGCATCAGATTTACTCCTGTCCCTTATTTCCTCCTTCGTGATTTTCGGATTCACGAATTTCCCATTCCGGAGGCGTCCTATATCATATTGTGTGTTGAACAGCTCTCGTTGTGCACCGTCCTGGATGATGAAACCTCCCATGATTGCAAAGAACCCATGAGTCCGCGTCCATTGTTTGTCTGAAGCATTCCGCCTTTGTTAGTTTTTGTCAGTCTAAAGTTGTGACGAAGAGAACGCACCACTGAAATCTTGCTTGATCTTTCCAGCATGCTTCCATTCTGAGTATGCACGCACGCTGGTGATTTCCGGGGTCAACAATGCTGAGAGTGCCAAAGCTACACGATAAACCATGACTTTGTACCGCCTTTTCTCATGCATGATATTTGGGTATGATACATTCCAGACGCAAATAATGAGGGTAAGCGCGCAGGTACCAAGGATACTCCATACGCTCCTATAGTTGGAGGACGTGGGATCGGGGGCTGAAGATTCGGTGGTAGTGTTGGTGGACGCAGCTTTGGCAAGCTGGACCAGAAGTGAAAAGAAAAGTAACAGCGGTGGCATGATGTGCGGTGAAAGAGACTCGTCGCCACAGAAATGCTCGACGGCTTCTTAACGGCCTGGTAAGGAATGGAACGTGGGTACAGCATTGCAAGATAGCAGTGCGTGCGTCAATCTGTCAGTGTAGACCCTAGACATGCTTACGGTATACGAGACATGCTTCTCCTCATCGGACGACTGGCAGCTCCAGCGAAGCAAAGTGAGAAGTTCTTGAGGTAAACTTCAAGCAACTTGATGCGTTGGATCTTCCATGGCTGTACATGGTATGACTGTGCGTAGCTGGCTCCATCACGGTCGGAGCAGTACTAGTGGGAGACGAACAGGAAAGCATGGCCTGATGGCTGATTACGTAACTTCGACCCGTGACCATCGTAGCTCGCATCTCCTGAGACTCCTCAGCCATGCTCTCAGCCCTCCCAATCAACATTGGGATTGCACCCCTTGCTCAATGTCGTACCTGCATTGCTGTCGCCGTCGCCGCTATCAGTGCCTTCGCCTCACATCCATTCACTCTCACCAGCGCGTGACCGCGAGTCCTACTTTCACCCTGAGCCGTATGCTGGGAGTAAGTCCAGTTTCAAGTCCAGAAATTCGTGAGAGGGCGAGCGATGTGGGTCCACGACCTGCCAAATCATCGTGGGGACGCTTTCCCATGCCGTTGACCTAGTTGCAAGTTCGATTCGTGTCGCCGTGCTGGCGAACGATCATACCGCTGTCAGGACGTCATTCACACCAGCTTGCGAACGTTGCGTCCCATGCCTCCTCTACACAGCAAATCCCTGGTGCTGGGGGCTGGCAAGATAGCTCGCTGTTTGCTTCCGGAGGACTGGGCTCATCCGAGTCTCTGGTGAGGTGATTGAGAGGGGCTGACATTCCCTGAAGACGAAGAGATGGAAACCAGCAGGGTGAGAGAACAGTCTGCGTACGTACTGTTTGATCTACACCGGTGACTATGAAAAGGGAAATTCTGGACGCAAGGGGGAACTTCAAGTCACGGCGATATGTAGTAGATGGCGTTTGAAGTACAGCGTCGCGCCTTGAGGGCTCCAGATACGATGACGACTTCGAGCAACTGCTATTGGGAATACACTGCATGTGTGGTCGACGACACAGGGACATAGAGAACCAATATTAGAGTGATTGGCAAAGATACGTAGCAAGAAACTATAGTATGTGAGGTATGTAAATTGTCCAAGATACAGTTTCGTGGGCACTATGTGGGAGGTTACGAAGGCTCAAAATCATCAGTACCAAAAGGATGACACGAGCGACCAAAGCTACGGATAATATAAAAACCTTGGAAGCTGCGGCCCCAAGCCTATCTGAACGAGGTCGGTACTGTTGAGCAAGGAAATGCATCGCCCCGCTATCCCAAGCTTGTGGGTTGATCGTAAGAAGACGCGGGGTCTCCAATGGCAGTGGAAGCCTTGAGGAGGATGAAAGGATTCGTTCCCCAAGCGGACGTAACAGCCGAACCACCAGTGAACCCAACAGTACCACCAATGGACGTAACAGTACGACCAGTCGATCCACCAGCGGTCGTAATGTTGGTGCTGTTCGTGGATCCCCCTGTGGATCTGGTGCCGAATATAGCCATGGGGGCAGTGCCGCCAGTACCCCCGTAGCACCAATCATATAATACCATCGCACTCCATAATAATCAAGGAAGAAGAGGCCTGGAGCAGCAATCAAGGCGAGGGATGCGACACGCCACGCGATCTTCTCGGCTTGACTTGGGAATTGGAAGTCCCACGCAATCAGATGCAGTCCTCCGAAAATGAGCCAACCAAGAGACAACACCAAAATATTTTCCCCAATGTCGTTACCATATGCCCCTCCGATCGTTATCTCCCGCAACCATTCGTCTTTACTACGACTGACGAAAAAAGCGGCATCCTGAAAATGTAGAACTTTAGTATGATATATCGGATATCATCAATGTTAATAATCGAACCAGCTCGGAGGAAGTTGTTTGCCCGTCACCGTCACCTGTAGAGCTGCATAATGCATTGACATGTCAGAAAAATCGGTCACACGACTATCTTCAGTACAAATACTGGATCTGTGACGAACCTGGATGTCAATGAGTAGAAAACATGACGACATTCAACTTCCATCGGCTTGCTCCACCAGAAAAAAAATAGCGGGAGGCTGAGAACGGCCAGTGCGAGGGTGTCAAGTTCGACAAGCGTGATGGCGAGATGATTCGTGGCACGAGTGATGACCTGGAGAATAAACCATGATAGTTGGAGGGCAAGGAGAGTATTGCGTAGTCCATCGGATTTACTCCTGCCATTTATTTCTTCCTTCGTGATCTTTGGATTGATGATTTCCCCTTCCCTGAGGCATTTTAGATCGTCTCGTGTTTTCAGCAGCTGTCGTCGTCGAGTGCCATCCTGGAGATTGAAACCTCGCATGAGAGCAAAGAAGCCGTGAGCCCGGGTCCATTGTTGGCCTGAAGCATTCCGCCTTTGTCAGGGCTTTATCTGTCTGGATTTATGGCGAAGAGCACGTACTGCTGAAATCTCCCCTAATCTGGCCAGCGTACCTCCATTCTGAGTAAGCACGTACGATGGTGACTTCTGGGGTGACCAATGCCAATAGCGCCAAGGCAGCACGATAAAGCGCGACTTTGTACCACCGTTCCCCAAGCGTGATATTTGGGTATGTGGCATTCCAGATGCAAATAATGAGGGTGAATACGCAGGTGCTAAGAATATTCCAGACGCTCCGATAGTTGGAGCAAGCGGGGTCGGTGGCTGGACATTCAGTCAACGCAGCTTCGGCAAGATGTACCATCAGTAAAAAGAGAAGTAACAGAGGAAGCATGATGGACGGTAAAAGTGAGTCGTTATCGATTCCAACTTGAGGCAGCGACGTGTTTACCTATAGGCCACAGGAACACCGTGCTTAACACTGCCTGTGGCCTAGCACTGTAGCAAGGGACCGATGATTCAGATACATTAGTATGGCATGATAGTGTGAGCGTCAATCTGTAGAACCTACTGCGAGACGGACTTCCCCAGGGCGATCTATTATTGATATCGACCATCATATCAAACATAAGGTCCACATACGGATCACTGGGTGGTGATAGGTGGCAATGCATACCGCCTTGTGGCAAAGGGTTGGTAAATTTCGGTGGGGTGGAATATGTACCTTGAATGATTCTGATACGGCTGGTTGGTCGGAACGTTGTCAAACAACGTGGCGACCCTAACCCCGGGTTAGGGTCAAACTTCTGACTTCTGACTCATGAGTCCTCCCTGGTCTTTGCTCATCATACATGGCTCGCCAGCCTGAAAGTCGCCGCTCGTGCATGGCGCGTGTTTCGGTGCAATGTATGAGTGTTCGCTCCAAGTTCACTCTACCTCCTACCCACGCATTGCTCTCACGGTTGCGCTCACACACTCGTCCCCAAATCAGCCAAACCGTGACCTTCAAGCACCTCGACGACTTGAACTTGCTGCATGCCACAATCACACCGACTACGTGATGTACCCGTCCAAGGGTCTTCTCCCCTTCCCAGGCGGTTCTGTCGACATCACCTATGTGTGTGAGGTCTGGGGTGATATCACGCTGCCCTCCTCATTAACCCAGCGTT
Organism: Paxillus ammoniavirescens; assembly: GCA_014904835.1. Lineage (NCBI taxonomy): Eukaryota > Fungi > Basidiomycota > Agaricomycetes > Boletales > Paxillaceae > Paxillus > Paxillus ammoniavirescens. The sequence continues at coordinate 22,868 of MU121082.1, forward strand.
CAATATGTATTGTATCTGGGACAACGTGAATTTATCTTGTTCTAGAAAGGTGGTAAACGGATTGACGGATGTCGGCGAGTAGTACCCAATCTCGCGGGATGTCCTTGGTTTCCCGTATGTCCAATGGACCAACTACGCACCCATAGCTAACCGCCTCCTGGAGGCTCCGTCTCTCAAGAACAATCATCCTTCCAATTCCACCGGAAAGGAATTAAAGCAGCCATCCATGCACCCGTCGACGCCGAATGGGCCAACATGTGAACGTGTTCCCTGACGGAAATAACAGTTTACGCCCTGCGTTCACGGTCCTGCCAAACGTGATCGAAAAGAGCGCACGCAGTGTGATCGTGCACGGGATGGATGATTCCAGCTTGATCACCGAAGGGTTTGTTGACTCGATCCTTCACTCGAGCTGTGCTGATGCAGACGGGAACCAGGACGAGAACTGACATCCAAAATGACTCATGCAACCTGATGAGGTATGGGTAGGCATCTTGACGACCCTCGTTCGCACCCTCACACAGTATGACTTGTAAGTCTGCCTTGGCGACGATACCCTGGAACACGGCAGACTTTCCACAAGGGACGGCCTGCCCCCTTACGACGATACACCAACGGTCACGGCCACTGCGGGACGGACAACGCGAGCCTGCACACACGGCCAAATGGCATGGCACCGACAATAACGACTCCGTCACAACGATGTAGCCAACGACAGCAGGCGTACATGAGATAGTGCACGGACGGGCATGGGCCAGTGGGTGGTCAGGGCACATATTGGTGTGCTGTCTCGTGTCGCATCCCTTTCACCATTCTACTAAGTATCCACTCCCTCATTGTCTTTCCTCTCGTTAGCACTCTGGCGTAATAAATCCGGTATATGCCAATCCAATTTCAATTGTCTTTTGAAAAAGACATTTTAGTTATATAAGGCTAATAAGTTGCACACTTAGGTTGAATAAGACCAAAACAACGTTGAGGGATGGAAGAACCCAATAAATGTGGACAATGTCATAAAACTCGCATAAAAATACTATCAAACATACCAGAGTGGTCGAACCTGAGGGGATCCAATCTTAGATCAATGGCGAAGTCCAGTAGAAGAAGAGGACCGATCTCTGACAGATCATTCAGGGACCGCGGAGAAGTGTACTGAGCAATGAGTAATGCACAACCACCCCGTTGTAAGCTACAATACTATCAATGCATGGGTTTTACACCATGGCCTCCAGGGATGAACGAACGAAGCCCTCGAAAACCGAGATGAATGACGATGGTCCACGTCACAGCTGCCAGCACCGTGGAGAGCGCCCGAATCCCTTGAACATGACGCTAGGAAGACGGCACCCACATCCCCATGATGTCGATTGTCCACGTCACAGCTGCGAGCACCGCGACCGTGACAGCGTATCGTCTTTCAACATTGGCAGAGAGAAGAAGGTTGAGACCTTTCAAGCTGGGACGATGTTAGGATATAAAACCCACTCGAGGAACCACCTACTCAGCAACTCTTACTTCCACTCATCAATTGTCTCCTCAATATGAAGACCTTCTTGACTCTCCTCGCCACCATCACCTCCTTGAGTGCTTATACCATTGTGGGTGTGCATGCAACGTGCGCTACTTGCCCGTCCTCTCTTGGTACCGGCACGGCGAACGCGTTGATCTCCGGTTGCGTTGATACTAAGGGTATCAATAATTGCAAGTGAGTCTGCCTCGCACCAGTGGTTTCTGTTCAATCCAGGCGATGCTTACCGTCAGAGCAGATACAAGTGGGGCCGGAATTCGCAAGTCATGTGTTACTGGAACGTGCGTACTCGCTGAAACACTGCCTTTCAATTTTACTTGATGATGGAACTTTCCTTCTCGCAGGCGAAAGGAGCCCTCCAAGGGAAGTCGAGTAAGCAGTGCCCGAGCACAGTGCCGACGGGCAATAACTGTGCGCGATGCCCTTAGTCACCAAGGCATATCATAGAGGGAACAAAGTCGTTTCTTATTATGCCTTGATGTAACGGTTCGACGTCAAAGAGTATACATGTTCTGTCTTGCTACATCCTTCATGATCAAATGTTGAACGTATGCGCCCTGTGCCAATCCAAAGCAGGCCATGTGCGAGATTTAGAAACCACTCACCCTCCCACCGAAACACTGACGTTCTGAGGGGAGCTTACATGGGGAGCATCGAGCGTGTGTCTGGGATCGGTTCCCCTGGATCCGTGATGAAGACTCCATCGTCTGCAATCGGGATATGGTTGTACCCCTCGACACTGTGGATAGTAAAACTCATGAAAATTAATGCCAAAATCAGCGGCTGTTGTTAGCGAAGTGCAGAGGCCTCGGTTGTCATGTCTCGTTCCTGGGCTTGGCCGCCGGGGAAGAGGAAAAGGGCGGATGGTGAACAGACCGATGGGCATCGGCATGGCCGTACCGAGCGCAAGGACGAGCAGGAATGCAGACGTGTCACTAGGGAAGAAGGCATGCACGACCGTCGAGAACCAGACTGCCGCGAGCCCGAAGCCGGAGAGAACGAGGCCGGTCGGAGTCGTATACCATGGAGCGCACCAGCATCATGTACTTGGTACCAGTAAAGTAGATCACGAAGACGGTAATAAGGCGAGCAAACAATCGAACAACACGTACAGATCAGGGCAACTTTTCGCCGTCGTATTAGCAGCAGCAGCCAGCCCCAAATTTCCTGCTAAACCCGTGATGAACGCGGACAACTTGAAGACCAGGACCGCGAAGTGCACTGTTGGAACAGTCGCAGCGTCGCCTCTGCCGTCGTCGTACATCTTCTTGATACCCGAGGAAGAGGTGTCTGCGTCCCCCTCGAGAGGCCTCTCAGGTTGCCAGTGAAGTAAGGCCTCATCGTACCTATACAATCACGTGAATCGTAGTGGGTCTCTCAGACCCATTACAACGTCAACCCTCGATTATTGTTCATGACACGTACGTTTCAGCCTTGAATTTTTGAAACGTCTTTCGTCGAAAGCCGCAGAAAACAACGAATCGTCGAATTATCCAAGTATCGTAAAAGTTATGAGGACATTCAAGTATCCAATCAACACAGTGAAGCAGTCATCGATTGCATTCACCCAGTCGTCGACTGGTATTCCATACTCCACAAAAGCAAATGAAAATTGTCCAAGACAAGATCCCCTGCTTGCCATTACATGCCAACGAATCCCACAACCGAGCGCCACATCAGCACGAATGACACGTACAGGGCCCAGGGCGAGATACGCAAGCGGTCCCATGCACCTCATCTTGCACGGGTACGCCCGTGACGAACGTATATTCAGCAACGCTGAATCCGACTTTTTGCCGAGCTGCGACGTTGAGCACCAGCTGCAATCCCTCGAGCGCGACCTCGTCGGTGAGAGGCGATCCACGGCTGTCTTCTAGGACCCATTTGTTAGTGGGGACGAGTGGGTGGTTTTGTCGGTTGCGGTCACAGGGACGGTAGTGAGCTGTTGGGTGACGCTGAGCGATGACGGATGGAAAAGAGAAGGGGAAAGGGGCTTACGGTCATATCCCCGAGCTGCGACACGGTTCCAGTCGAGATCCCGAAAGTAGGGATGTTGCTTCACTTCCGACCACTCGGGTCTCGCATCTGGATCTACCTCTACCAGCTATTACGGAGGGGTCAGAGCTACAAACGTTGGAAGGAAAAAAAAAAGAAGCACGAAACATACCTTAGCGATCAAGTCCCATGCTTCCGCATCGAAAACGCGCTGCTTCGTAGCGAGTTGAAGAGGTGATGGCTGGTTAGGCCCAAAGTCTTCTGGGCCTCCCAATCGCGGGATACAGCAATACCAGGCCTATATATAATAAGCCGGTGGGTCAGGACCTACGACGGTGTGGTCTCGAGGTTACGAGGGTAAACTCACCTCTCCATCACAGAAAAGGTCAAGCAGCAACAAGCCAAAAGCATACATGTCTACCTTATAGTTGTGTTCCTCGTCATCGGACTGTTCCGGGGCCAAGTAGCCCAAGGTCGATCGTCCAATTAACCCGCCCTCTTTGAAATGTTCTGAGGTGCGCTCCTCGCCGTAATACATGTATGAATTGCCAAAGTCGCACACGGCTACGTGACCGCTTGGACTGATCAAAACGTTTTCGACTTTGAGATCATGGTGGACGATAAAACGTGAATGCAGAAATTCCAGAGCCAGAACCTGCATGGATTAGTCTCCGTTATTTCAATGTGACGTGAGAAACGGAGAGTTGACATACCAGTTCGGCAGCGATTAATCGTATTTGGGGCCTGTTCAACCGATATCCCTTATTCCGAGCTCTTTGTCGGAGGTTTTCAGGATAGTACCTCTGTAAGCCAATTGCCCATGAGCGAGGTCCCGAAAAAAAACCATAGGCAATAACGCACCATAACCAGGTAGAAGTTGTCGTCCGTGTGGAAGGAGTGCAACAGAGGCGCCACGAACGGAGACGTGTCGCCAGACGCCAGACACTCGAAGATATCGATTTCGTCCTCGTAGAACTGTCGGAGGTCTTCGAAATCTTCAAGCAGCAGAGCTGGGACCTCCCTTGTCCGGGCGATGGTCCTGAGGGTGCTTCCCTTCAAGTGCCTAGCCAGGGCGAATCTCTTGTTGTAGACTTTGATCGCGACGTCCATCAGTCCGGTGCCGTCGCCTTGATCGAGTGTACCAAGCCAGACCGTGCCGTTGCCGCCCTTCCCAAGTGTCCGTGTCGCATGATATGTGTGCCGAGCATCAGGTTGGATTGTGATAGTTTCGTGAACAACCTCTGGCTCGTCATCAAACGACTGCAAAGGGATCGGGGGCAGAAGAGGGAAAGGAACTCCAGCGTTGACAGTCTCGCCTTGCAGTCGAGCCGATTGCGCATTAGGAAGAGTCGGGACGAAATCGAGCTTGGGCAGATATTTGGCAGGTCTGCCAATCGGAAGAGTCAGACACAGTCGGGAATCGTCATCGACCGAGGCATCGGCGATCTCGTCTTCTGAAGGGAATCCGAGGCCGAGAGGATACCGGGGGGCTTCCACATTCGCGGGTGTGGTGGGAACAGGACCAAGTTTAGGGAGTTGATTAGGGTTGGGAGCAACATAGTAGGGGCGGCCAGGAACTTCAGGTGTACCGAGTAGGATAGACGTTGCTTGAGTGGTAGGAGTCCAAACCAAAGACGGCATTGCGTGGATGGGAAGCACGGGTGTCCGTGGGGTTGCGTCACCATTCTGAATATCGTGCCAAATAGTGGAAGGCCTAGCCTTCAGACACTCCGCTTGAGAAAAGGGGAGTGGACAGTGTGTTGAGCGCTGAGATTGTTGGCTGTCGATGGTCGCTCCCTGTGACATCGCTTCAACTTCGCAGGCATCCTCGGTAACTCGCATAGTGGACGCGATGGTGGCTGAAGCATGCAAAAGCTGGTTCATGACGTTGCGATCGGCCAGATCTGACCCAAAGAGCACCGACGCGAGGTAGCCTTGGATGGGGAGGCTGCGGGCAGCAACATCGGGCGGTGAGCCAAATGCGAGCGCGGTAGCAGTGCCAACAAACAGATGGGAACTGGGTTGCACGCGAGAGATCAAATTAGGTATCAACAACGACGCCACAGATGTCACAGAAGGTCTCCATAGGATGACTTGCCGAGCGGACGGATCGCTATCGGATTCGAGGGGAATCGAGATTTCTTCAAGTGTAGCAGATGTCGCAAGTGGCGACTCGACGTTTGTAGCAGGAACGACATGTCCAACCTCCGGAGAGGTGGCGATGACGATTTGAGAAGCGGGGGAATCAAGTTTCTTCGACTTCGACCTCGACCTCGACTTGGATTTGCCTTTGAAGAGGCGTGCAAAAAGTTTCTTGAGGGAACCCATCTGTGGGGGAAAAACTGCAGTTGTTCGGTAGTCTTGATGATGACAGAGAGGCAGCTCTAGAAGACAAGCACTCTTTAAATAACGACAAAAGCGTCTGTTGGCCCACGACCTGCCAAAGCGACGTAGGCACAGCTACGGCCAAAGCGACTCGCCCGACTGCGGCTGCCATGGTGAGGGCTTGAGCTTGGAGAACTCTGCAGCGTAAATTGGTCAAGGCATGGCGTGTTAGCATCACCTTTGACAATATAGCCCAACTTCATCGGGGAGAGATTCTGGCACGCTTGGATCATAATGCATGACAGCAGTCACTGAGACAAGGGTGTGGCTTACATAAAACGGCTTGGTGGGCCAAAGTGACGATGACCACAACGTCGCAGCATGCAACTTGAAGGCACACGAAACAAAAATAAAATAAAATGCCCCAAACCTCCAATGCCTTGAAATCTTTGAAATCTCCCAGTATGGTGCACTGCAGTCGGAGGTTGTGCGGTGGCGCCGAGAGGAATGTCGGTCTTTTCACCCTCGTTTCACTACGATATTGCAACGCGGCTGCCTAACCTTGATTGAACATGTAACAGTTGTCTCGCCACCTCAACGCTGACTTTTCATGACACGCCGTCTTCTATGGAGCATCTATTTGCAGTCTCGTATGTTCACATAGTCGTTTGTGCGCGATCCGAACGACATCCCGATAGCTATTTCCAACGCTACAACAAAGCATACGATCCCTCCAACACCACGGCGACAACCAGTCAAAGCAACCTTCGCCTTGAACCAACCCAGCATAAATGCGAGGTCCTGGATGGAGATTTGATTCGTCTGTTGATTCCTTCCGTGAACTCGAGGACGAAGTGTTCGTATAGAGACAACACATACCTCCCTCCAACCAATTGATAGAGATCCCCTTGCCCTCGCCCCCTTCCTAACCCAGGCGAACTCGATCGATCGTACTATCCCTTCTCGTGGTACAAATCGTAGCCGCTATATGGATTGTCCTCGTCGTAGAGTCTAGCGTGTGAATACCGGACATGTTCCCACAATTAACCGTCTGTTCACTAAATAACGACTTCTGGAGAGTCGAAAAAGAGGGGGTCGAAAAGCTCGAACAAATTGCTGGTATAAGTCGTTGGAAAGCCGCCTCGTTGACCTCCAACAACGACGAAAGCCGGTACAGTGTGGAAAGTGCACGGGCCACAAGGTGGACGAAGGAAGAACGGAGGTCATCCCGAGGTCCATCATGCGTAAGATAAGCTGCTTCTACAGGGCGACGACCTGCTGGTCGTTATCGCATCAGCATTTTGCCACCACTGAAAACTTCCTTGAAACTCACCGAGGCGACCCCACACCTGGAACAGTGCCCAGACAAGAGGTCTGCGGTGCTGGCACCGCCAACAGAACTCAGACTCTCATTGGTACGTCGAGAGATCTCAATCGTCTTCTTCGTCGATCGGGGGTCGACGCACTATAGAGTGCGTGGCCGACTCGAAAGGTGTTTCGGCTAGTGTGTCGTCAACAGACGCTGTCGGGTGCGGTGGATGCACGTTACCCAATGAAGATGAGAGCGAACGGGAGTGACGTGCAGGCACCGACGACGGCGACGGCGACACCAACCCAGGGACGACAATGAGCAAGGGGTCCACCCCCGATGTTGATTGAGGGGGCTGGGAGGGTGGCTGAGGAGACGGCGGGGACGGCGTCCGTGCTGTGTTTGACGTGATGGAGCTGGGAGGCCGGGGGGATGTCGAGAGCTCAGGGCGAACGTAGGGCTCGCGATCACGCACTGGTGAGAGCGAGTGCGAGTGACGCGAGGGTACCGGTAACGGCGACGGCGACAGTAATGCAGGTACGACATTGAGCAATGGGTCCGATCCCAATGTTGGTTGAGATGGTTGAGGGGACGGCCGAGGGGACGACGGGGACGGTGTCCGTGGTGCGTTTGACGTGATGGGACTGGGAGAACGAGGGGGTGTCGAGGGCTTGGGGTGAATGTAGGGTTCGCGATCTCGTGCTGGACTGCTCATGGGACCAAGAGACTGCGGTGGTGTCGAAGGGACTCGCGGTCGTGCGCTGGACCGCTGATGGGTTCGGCGACCATCCTAACGACGACGGATTTACCTTTGAGTCGTCGGTATTCTTGTACGAGTGCCATTTCTTCTGGGGACAAGGCGTTTTCTGCTTGGAGTCGTCGGTATTCGTGTACGAGCGCCGTTTCTTCTGGAGGCAAGGCGTTTTCCGAAAGGAGATCCTGTGGGGACGGCTGTGGGGACTTGGGGCAAGTGTTCGACAATGGGGATACGGCGGGGGTTGACGAGGAAGGTTCGTAGGCGAGGGTCCACGGGTCCCGAGTCGTGGAACGAATGTGCTGTTGGGACGCACGTGCTACCGTCGAGATACTCGGGTTGGCGGATGACGGGCGGATGATCTTCATTTCGATGCGTTCAGGTTGGGTGCCTATCACGGCCCTTCCAGCTGGGGCTTGTGACGAATCAGGTGGTGTGGTTCCGGTTTTCGACAGTGGATGATCGTGTATAAGATCTTCTGCACGCGGTTGAATTTGGGAGGATCGATGGTTGCCGCGTACTAGAGTCATCGTAAGAAAACAGTCGAAAGATGTTGTATGGTCAAACGAACCGGTTTGTCTTTTCCTGTTGCGATTTCTGTAAGTTTGATTGCCGGTTTGCGAGTGAATAGGTTGGTGAACGTGTGTCTTAGTCTGTTGAAGACTGGGCGGTGGGGCTGAGGCGAGGCGGGGTGCTGATTACGCTGTATGGTAAACGTTTTCGGTTCTCGTGGTTGAAAAATTGCGAACGGATATGTGTACGCACGTTGGGCAGATGGTCCCAAGACCCGTCGACCCCCCTTCCGTCATTTGCTCGTTGTGGAACTGCTGGTCGCTGTGGAATGGTCGTAAGTGATCCATGGAGGGGTAATTACGGAGAGTCGTATGCGTACATCGAGGAATGATGAGAATGATGGTGGCTGCAACTGAGTGAGCGGTTAGTTAGATGAAGTTACGCTGCGAGCGGGAAGATACCTTTAGCTGACGCACGGGATGCAATTAGCGATGTGTCGTTGTGGCCGACGAGAATAAAAACTGACCTGCCACAAGTGGACTTTGTTGTCTTGGCATGCTGTCGCAATGAACTGCCCTGAAGGCGAGTAGCCAATTTCATTAACATTTTCGCCGTGCTATAATGCAGCGACTTGCTCGCCAGTTGAGATATCGAATACGAACGGAATCTTCTTGTCCCAATTGGAACTTGCCAAGTGGGTTTTCGTGGGTGAGAGTGAGAGTGAGGTTGGACTGTCGATGTTGTCGTGGGCCTTCCAAGTGCGTAGTTGTTCTCCGTTGTGTGAATTCCGCTCCCCCGATGAGGTATGTGTCGTCGGCAGTCCAGGCAAGCGAGGAGACGGCCGAGTCTCGAATCGATAGAATGCCGACTCCGGTCTCGGCGTTCCAGATTTGGACAGTCGGGCCGCTGGCAGAAGCGATCCTGTCTCCGCTAGGCGAGTAGCGAACACACTCGACAGAGCCCCTATGGCACTTGATTGGCTCGAATGCCAGCTTGCCCGTCTCCCCATTCCATATTTGGACTGTTTTATCCCAGCTGCCACTGACGACCATCTCCCATCCCGAGACACATCTACGCCCCACACGTCAAACGTGTGGCCCTTCAACACCTCTACTGCTCCCGTCTTCCGGTCCCATATGCGAAGTGTCCGTCACCCGAGCCACTTACTAACTTGTTTTCATCTGGGTAGAAGCACACACATCGAACCTTAGAGGTGTGACCCTCGAATATCCGCATAGGCACTCGGTGGCTCGCGTTTTCCGAAGACACGGACTGGAGCGAGGCGGACGAAACCGTAGATGGAGCACCCTGAAATCCGCTTTCCCAAGACATCGAGGAAGGCATGTCTACAGTCGGACCGCCTGTGCTCGGCCAAGACACCGAACGTTCCCAGGTTGTAGGCATCTCAGCAGACGTAACACGTATGCTCTCCCAAGACACCGAACGAGACGAAGACGACATGTCGGTAGCTGGAAGGTTAGGTAGTGACGATGACGGCGAGTGGTGAAGCTGTTGGACTACGTTGGAGGACAGGACTGCGGAGAGGGGAGCTACAAATACTAGACTTCGTGTGAGTCCCACTGATCTTTCCTGTGCTTCTTGTTACCATCACGAACAGCTTCGTGCCTTGTAGACGCCGCACTCTTTCCTTCGTGACATTCGTGGCATCGCCAATGCCACTGCCCATGCCTCACATCACTTTGTTCATATGTGTTTTATCCCCTCTCATCGCCATCGGTCCCAGATGATGTTGAAGCTCCCCACTAAGCATTGACAATTCGAGGTCACCTTTCAGGGAAGCGCGCCCTGGCAGCTCTGGCCCGCTCTGTCACCGAACGACAGCCATCCGCTTCTCACAACAATGCCCGTGTGTCCCAGACGACACAGGACGACACCCACCGCACAGCTTCGCGAGAAAGATTATCAACGTGCCTCACCACCCTGCATTCGGGTTACTCGTGACAGCTCCATCAGGATCATGGAAGATTACCTGGGGGGCGCGTGCCACACTTATTCCTCGAACTTTGCGCGATACTGTTGCTGCCATTCTCTAAAGCTTGTTGCAGTGCTCGAGGGCCTGGGTCACCATCTTATCTCTGCTATGTCTCGCGGACCACCGACCATCTCCAGGATGACAGTAGATGGGTACAAAGATATCGATATTGTTGGGATTCCGAGTGAGGATGACATGTAGGTCACGGTCAGTTTCCCGCTTGTCAAACGCTCAACTTGAACATGTTTCCCTCTCGGAATGTGAACGGAAACGGAAACGGACTACTTATTTCAAGGATGCGTTACACGCCGATCATTTCCTTCTGAGAATGAGAGGTACGTGGACAGCTATATTAACGGCGCAGAGGGAAGAGCTGGGGAAGCGGTACGTGATTATATATATATCAGCCTTTGTTATTCGTACGCAAGGATTAAGCCAGCAAGCGGGGATTATCAAGGGGCTGGGCAGAAGGTAGGGTCGAGGATCGTGTTGCGGGGAACAATTACTACGGGTACAAGTGCGAATGCGCCAGAATAATTGAACGACGCGAGTTGGCAGGCTATACACAGCCAAGGGCCGGAGCGAGCTTTCGCAAGGAAACAACGCTGCGTTGTACTTCACAGATACATATTTCGTTAGTTTGAATTCGACAATTTCGGTGCATGCATTTAAATGTCGGACTTGCCCCCTGGTTCATATCATCATTCGGCGATCTCTCGATCCCCAGGTGCCTTCAGGAATCATTATTACCTCTTCGTACAACACAGAGGGATACATTCTACGTTCTGGTTTTATTTCGCTTGGATGTCCTGGATTCGAGGGCGTCAAGTCGATAAGCCCGGCTTCCCCTTCCTCCGATGTGTCTTCGGGGTTATGTCTCCTGTCATTCGGTGTGTCTTGCAATAAGAGATTTTCTTCCATAGTAAAGTCACGCCCACCGTAAGAATTCACAAAGGTCGTCAGGGGGTCGGCATTGTCCGATGCAAAATTCAAAGACGGCGGACTGAGACGCCATTGGCATCGGAAACTTGAACACCAACGCAAATCATCGAAACGAGAGGTACTTCGAGCATGGATCGCGTATTTATCGAGAGCCTGGGACGACTGGCATACTTTGAGGTCACTCACCAGTTGCAATGCGTTCAAAGTATTACTGTAAAACAGTTTTTGAATGCCAGAGTTGTGGTGAAGTTGAAGTCAGGTGCCAGTGCCGTTACAGTGTTTGTGCATGTTTTGTTATTGCCACGTCTGATACTTAGAGCGTGTCAAATCTCACAAGCTCTCTACTTTTCTACTCTCAGCCGGTCCTTGGCTTTCTACACAATGAGCGGATGTAAGTATCACTTCGTCGTTCTGGATACCCCGCCAGCTGATCATGGTGTTTCCTTTTCATCGTGAACAGTCCGGTTTTTGAATCTTGTCCGGCCATTCCTTCCACTTTTGCCTGAAGTCTCTTCCCCAGACCGAAAGGTATGCGACGACCTTTATTTCATGAACTGTTTAACTGACACTTTCACAGGTGCCGTTCAACCAAAAACTGCTATGGACCGCGGTTACTCTCCTTATTTTCTTGGTTTGCTCACAAGTCCCGCTCTACGGAATCATGTCTTCCGACTCGGCTGACCCTCTGTACTGGATGCGTGTCATCCTTGCTTCGAACCGTGGTACTCTCATGGAACTCGGTATCAGTCCAATCATCACGAGTGGAATGATTATGCAACTTTTGGCCGGTGCAAACTTGATTGAAGTTGACTTCAGCTTGCAGGAAGACCGCGCACTTTTCGGTGGTGCCCAGAAACGTGAGCACTACCATGTTAATCACAATTAACTGTCAGACTGAATGTCGCTCTTCTCTACCATGCATTTTGCTACCATTTTCAGTCTTCGCTCTCATTATTTCACTCGGTCAAGCTACGGTCTACGTCCTCACGGGTCTCTATGGTCAACCCAGCGAGTTGGGCGCTGGAATCTGCCTGTTACTCATTGTTCAGCTCGTTGCTGCTGCTCTCATTGTCATCCTGCTCGATGAACTACTCCAAAAGGGTTACGGTCTTGGTTCTGGCATTTCCCTTTTCATCGCAACCAACATCTGCGAGACTATTATTTGGAAGGCGTTCTCGCCTACGACAATCAACACCGGTCGTGGCCCAGAATTTGAAGGTGCCGTTGTCGCCCTCTTCCACCTCCTTTTCACCTGGAATGACAAGGGACGGGCCCTCCGCGAGGCTTTCTGGCGAGACCGTCTCCCGAACATCATGAACCTGATCGCAACTATTGTTGTCTTCGCCGCCGTCATTTACTTGCAGGGCTTCCGCATTGAAATCCCCGTCAAGAGCAACCGCTTCCGTGGACAGCGTGGCTCGTACCCCATCAAGCTCTTCTACACGTCGAACATGCCCATCATGCTTCAGTCTGCTCTTACGTCGAACATCTTCATCATCTCTCAGATGCTTTCTTCGCGTTTCCCTTCGAACTTCTTGGTCAAGCTTATTGGTGTTTGGGAGGTGAGTCGAAAACTTCGTTCCATGACGGTAATGGGATCTAAATGACGTCACCGTTTAGCCTGTCGAGGACTCGCCCCAGCTCCGCGCTGTTTCTGGCATTGCTTATTACATGTCACCCCCACACACCATTAAGGAGGCCCTCCTTGACCCCGTTCACATGGTGCTCTACGTTGCCTTTGTCGTGTCTGCCTGTGCTCTCTTCTCCAAGACCTGGATTGAAGTATCAGGAAGTGGCCCTCGGGACGTTGCCAAGCAACTTAAGGACCAACAAATGGTTAGTCTGAGACACTGAACTCTGAGTTCCCTGAATGTTAACCACCAGGTATATTGCAGGTTATGGCCGGGCACCGCGAAGGTTCGATGTACAAAGAACTTAAGCGCGTCATTCCCACCGCTGCAGCCTTTGGAGGCGCCATCCTCGGTCTCTTGTCCGTGGTTGCTGACCTGATGGGTGCGATTGGTAGCGGAACTGGTATCTTGATGGCTGTGACGATTATCTATAGTTGTACGTTCTTTTGTCCGATCCCCTGCTCTGAGTGGGTGCTGACCATGGGTGCTTTTCATAGACTGGGAAATTGGCATGCGGGAATCTGGTGGACCGGAGATGGCCGCACTCGGTAATCTGCTGTAAAAATGGACCCTTTCCCCCCCCCTTCTCAATCCGCTGGCTGCGTTAAGTCAGCCGAGATAGATGAGATGAGGAAAATACTAAACGAAAAGGGCCTAACTTTGTAGTAATGACGACGCCCGTGCAAGAGACTATTGGACGGGGCGGAGGAGGGGTTTTGGATACGATATGGATTGCGTGAGGGAGTGCTGAGGCGCTTCCCTGGATAATTAATGTGATGAGGGCGTTCCACCTTGCAGCTGTCGTTGTTTGTTGCTATCCAAGCTTTCCGCTGCCTTGTTCACGGTGATCAAGCGGGAAGTACTGCCCTACGTGGGTCGAGTGTTAAAGTGCAGTTAAATTCACGAAGGGTTGATGGCACTTTGCTGGTTTTTGCCGAACGCATCCTTCGGAAACACTGCAGCCTGTTCTGCGACGGTGCCACGTTGTTCCCCGGATTTGAAGGGGTCTTTTTGCAAATGAGGCTTCGACGAAAATAGCGACCCTGTTGTGTTGGTGGGCGCTGAGCGCTTCAGTGTTAAGTTGTCAGCTTGGTGAGCGGAGCATCTGGCACGAGCTATACTATCGCTTACCAGAGGGTTGGTCACCCCACAGAGTTGGTCAGTCACGAAATGTCACAGCAAATAACGCTCTGTCACAGCCAGCCGTATTGACACTCCGCTCGGCACAACCAACG
>MU121083.1:0-18750 GCA_014904835.1 Paxillus ammoniavirescens
GAGGAGGAGGAGGAGGAGGAGGAGGAGGAGGAGGAAGAGGAAGAGGAGAAGGAGGAAGAAGTGCCGCTCGACGCACATGCAGATGTGCATTCGTCATCGCGTTCGCCGTCGCGTCCTGTATCGTCATCTGCTCATCGCAGCCCTACCGTTTCACGACGAAGTTCGCCCTGCCAGTCTCAGCCTATGCTGTCGCAGTGTCCTCAGCGTGTGAGTGTTGGACCGACAGTCAGCGAGACTCACGAGATGGACACCTCGGAGGTTATGGAAGACGTCCTCGAATCGTCCCCCAAGTTGATGCACCCCTCTTCTTCTCCCATGCTCATACAACGAGAAGTCAATCACGATACCGTCGCCAGCTCCATCGTTGCCGTGTCGCCCTCGCCCTCACCTCTTAGCCAGCGTCCCATGGTAATCCGCACCGCTGTGGACGTTGGAACCATCCAACCCTCCCTCCTTATACCCACACCTACTTCTCCCGCCCCCGCTCTTCCTGATTTCAGCTTCGAAGACCCCGACGCCGAAGGTATCGAAGAAGCATCACAAGAAATTTCCTCAGGGATCAAAAGGCACCACTTCGACCCCGCCTACAACCTGCCGCCTCTCAAAGCTCTTCCGCCCGATTATTTGCGCAAGGGCAGATCTGCGAAACAGAAAAAGAAGGACAAAGATAAAGCAGATAACAAGGGAAGTAAGGAAGAGTGGGCACCGATTGGGTTCGTCAAGTGGGGCGCGCTCGTGCGCGCGAACCCCATTCATAAGAAGGTATCGAGGGCTGCGAAGTGTCTCAGTACGAAGGATTGGGGTGTAAGTATGCTTTATTCCTGTTGTCGGTGTCGAGTGTGTTGAATGTGGTTGGCTCTTCTTTTTAGGTCGCGATGACGGAACTGAGGCTTATGCGCACTCTGGAACGCGTCGAGTCCCTTGAAAATGTTGCAAAATGGAGTTACAGACAACCTAAGAAACAACGAAATCTTGGGGGGATGACTAAAACGCATTGGGATTATCTCTTGGATGAGATGGTGAGCGTTCTTGTCTTTTCTATATTCCCTCTTTCCGCTGTACTTTTTGGGCCACTGCCGTTTCACTGGTAAACCATCAAGCTCATACCATCCAATCACGACAGAAATGGATACGCGTCGATTTCCGCGAAGAACGTAAATGGAAACATGTCCTGGCCTTCAATCTCTCCACCGCCATCCTTGAATGGCACGAAGCCAAAACCCGAGAAGAGCGCATCAAGCTCGGTATATGTATGCACTGGAAGCGACCTCGTACCTCCACTGCCGCATCCCCCCCTTCCCAGCAACAGCAACAGCAACGCGACATGGACATAGATGGAGCCGGCGGTGAACAAGGGGACAAAGAGAACGCGTACAGCGATCAGGAGTCGGGGGACGAGGATGACGATGGGGAGGTGGAGCAGAGGGATATCGTTGATCCACTGGAGACGAGGAATGCGCTTGAGGATGCTCTGGAGCGAAGTGGGTCGAGATCGGGGTCAGGGTCGGGGTCAGGGTCGGGTGAATCTGGGGAGAGCAGTCAGCGGCCAAGCATGGGGCCCGAGAGTACTGTTAAGCCTAAGATGGAGGACGTGGAGGATTCGTCGGCGTTGAAGAATGAGAGTGGGGGAGGGGTTGGGGATGCGATGGAAGTTGACGGGGAGGGGGAGTTGGAACAGGATGCGGAGGGTGGGCCAACGAAAACGGAAGTCGTCGATCTTGTGGCGCTGAAGCTAAACTCGAATGATCCTATCTTGGGATCGCTGGAGGGCTCCGAACTCCCAATCGATAACCACCCAGTGCCCGGCTCGAGCAAGCATGTGTCGAAGTCGAACTTGTATACACCGCTGAGGGAAAAATTGGCGTACTCTGATGACAAGAAGCTGTTCATAGACAATGACGACCTCGACCTCGTTAAAGCCCTCTCAGATCTTACCACCGAGAACTCTACACCGCCTTCCCCCACTCTCGGCCCTACACACAATGCTTCCGACCTCTCCGACCTCTTCCCCGATCTCCAGCTTCTCGGTATCCCCGACCTCGTTCCCTTTGGCTCTGAATCCAAGAAAAAATCTGACAAGAAATCTGAGCGGGAGGACAGCAGGCGTGTCGATGACTCCGGGTATACAAAGATGGCACCGATGGGCAAATTTATGCTCTGTAAGCCTACATTACTGGGTCCTTTGCAACCTGCGAAGAGATGGAGGAAGGGGAAGTGGTTTCCTCCGGAGGAGCCGGCTGTTACGGAGGCCGAGGCTTCGTCGAGCAAGATTTCTGAGGAGCATCTTTCTGGTGAGATTGGACTTCTTCTAAGGAGGGCATCTAGTGAATGATATCTCATCAATTTTTCCCCTCGTAGAACTCTTCGATGGCGTCAAGCCACAACTAATCGGGGGAACCATCGTTCCTCACCCTCCAAAGGATAACAAAAAGCGCCTAGAACACGCCTGGAGTGCCACCGAAGACGCTTTACTCAAATCCCTCGTCGATAAATACCCATCCAACTGGACGCTTGTCGCGGAGTCTTTCAACTCTGCGCGGGTGACGATCTCGATTGATAGGCGGACAACCTGGGAGTGCTTCGAGCGGTGGAATCTCAAGTTCGGTAGTGCTATGGCAACTGGGCGGCCCAGCGGACTGGGCGGACATGTGGACGCGAGTTCGCCTGCGGGCGTGGACGGAACGCCGCCGCCTGCTACCCCCTCATCCTCGCAACCAGTCCAGATGACCACACGCGGTGTGAAGCGCCTTGCGAGCATTAATGTTACTCAAAACCAGGCGGGTGGGAGTGGGGGTCTGAGTTCGGATATGATGAAGCGGCGACGGCATACCCTCATGTATGAGACGATCCGGAAGGCGGTGAAAAGAAGGGAAGCGGCGCAGAAGGCTGCTAGCGGTATGTTTTATTTTCTTTTGCGTTATTTTTTCTCGTTTGCATCTGGGGTGTTTTCCTCTTGCTTACTGCTGATGGATATACAGTGAACCAGAGGAAACCACCAAATATTCACGACACACACGGACAGTATAGCAAAATGCCGAAGCTCACGCCTGCTGAGCTCAGTCGGATGAAAGCGGAGAAAGAGTCCCGAGAACAGCAGGATATGCTCACCCGTCGGCGACAGGAAGATCTTGCTAGACAGCAGTTACTACGTACACAAGCGGTCAGTTTTCATGTCCGTCGATGTAATTTATCTTTTCTCACTCGTACTGTGTACAGCCACCACAGGCCGCAGCGGCGGTAGCTGCTCAACAACAGCAGCAGCAGCAGCAACAGCAGCAACAGCAGCAGCCACAGCAAGCGAGCGGTACTCCTCGACTAGCTAACCAACCTGCCCAAGCTGTCCCTCAAATCCGAGCTCCGCCCGTCCCGCAAGTTAACATTTCACAACAACGCATACCTACTCCTATGGCAGCGGCAGGAGCGGCCCGTATGTCACCCCAGCAAATGCTCCAAGTCCAAGCAGCGCAAGCGCGCGCTGCCCAATCGCAGGCGCATGCTCAGTTCCAAGCACAGGCCCAAGCACAGGCCCAAGCACAAGCACATGGTACACCTCAATCCATTGTGAATGGTCTCCCTGCCGGTGCGCACCTCTCCCCACCGTACCAGTCCCGCGCAGCTACGTCTTCGCCCGGCGTCGGCGTCGTACAGCAGGCTTCTCCCCCACGAAATGTCGTCACACCTTCGAACGCTGGTATTGGTGCTACGTCCCCGCGACCGCCGTCTGCCCAGGCTCAGCCCCAACAGCCGATGCAGGCAGCCCAGGTTCCCGGGAATGTGATGCCCCGACCTGCAGGCAGTATTCCCGCACATTATTTCCCCGTCGTACCTACCGGCCCGCATTTCACACAGGAGCAAATGGATCAGGCGATGAGGCTTCAAAGTCTTATACAGGTAAGGTTACGTGTGTATTAGGAGGATTTTGCTGACGAATTAACTTTTCTTACCATGGCATAGCGGACGAGCATGGCACAAGCGCAGCAAGGGGCACAATATCCTTCTCAGAGCTAGTTGAATCTATGGGTCGAAGTGCTGTTTTGGGACGTATTGAATTCTCCTGTCGTTTGTAATGTTTCGAAGTGTAAACTTTTGCTCCCTAGATGCTAACCCGTACTGTCGATAGTTAGTATATGGATGGCTGATCTTAATCGCATCAGCAAACAAACTTAATCTGATATCAAGCATATTCGACGCCACTGTCAATGACAGG
Organism: Paxillus ammoniavirescens; assembly: GCA_014904835.1. Taxonomy (NCBI): domain Eukaryota; kingdom Fungi; phylum Basidiomycota; class Agaricomycetes; order Boletales; family Paxillaceae; genus Paxillus; species Paxillus ammoniavirescens. The sequence goes on from MU121083.1 coordinate 4,208, forward strand.
ATGTGATCATATTTCCCCATGAGAGGTTGAACATTGAACGTTAACTGTGATAAAGTGAGGGACTGGCAGCATCTTCGAAGTTTGGGTTATTGGATCCAGGAATGCATTTATCTGCCCAACTATAGCACATGCTCGGTGTTGGGATTCAGTGAGGGCTTCCACGCTACCCTGAGACTTTGTCTCAGACACTGGTTGGTGGGCACTGGGGGGGAACCACTGCAATTTGTGTTCAGTATCCCATACCCCGCAAATGATCCTTGTGTCGTCAGTCTCCCTGGGATGAACTATCAGCTTCCTACCACTGACAAGGTTATTCTTCAGTCTCTAAGCCGAGCTGGACGCCGTTCAAACCGCCAGGTATGACCTCGATTTGATCCAGAATCTTTGCGTAGGAAAGTCTGAGCCTAAGACCACGCGAAATGCACGCTCGAAGTGAAAATTCTGTGTCGGCTACTGCTTTGATTTTATCTCTGAAATGGGGTGACACTCGTGTAATAGGGAAATAGCACTCGGAGGCCACCTTGCCCGGGACCTTGCGTATTCGCGTATTAGCTTTGTGTGGCGGATCACCAGCTTGAACGTCACCTTGCTTCAGACCTCTTGTATTTTTGGACTAAGCTGGTAATAAACCTAGGTGGTGGTTTTAATGTCATCTCCAGTGTTGGATACGGCATAAGTTAGTGGGACTCCTGGAGTTTGAATGTTCAAACCACACCTAGGCTACCATAGCCATGAAGGACTCCTTCGGGTCATGCTCCTGGTCACTCCTCGCCAATGTAGAAATGGAAGGCGCCGGTGAGACGCGTTGGATGGAAAGTCTGCTGCAAGTAGAACTTTCTTTCCGATGACAATATAGAACGAGTTCAGTACTGGGTCTGCGGTCAAGCAGTAGGTACTCTGAGCCAATGAACTCGGCTTGTTCGGCAGAAGCCATCTCCGCTCCAAAGTATAAGCGGAGATCGAATATTACCACCGGTCCCCGCGCATCCCTGTAGAATTGAGATTGTCAATCCAGGCTGGTGTTGTACCCGGCCTACTTGTTTTACCCTCGAACAGTGCTCCCTATCCAAAACGGCGTCGGCTGGTGGAAGCGTCAATCGACGCCCGGAGTCTTCAGCCAGGTCGTCGGCGATGGATAATCCTCCAAACGCCAACATACACACAATCGTCAAGGCTCAAATTGTCTTCTTGCTCTCTACCCTTACAGAGGACAATTTCGAGAGGAACCAGCTCGAAATTCGTTCGGTACGTCCTCACACTTCTCATTTTATCTCTTTAATTGCTCACACTCACTGTGCTACACTGCTTCTCAGCTCTCTGAGCAGCACGGGCTTGACACCTACCTCCATTTCATACGTCGCCTTATAGTCCACTCACAAGGTCGTCTAGTTTCAGCTGCCCCTCCCTCTGCATTCGACACCTCTACTGCCTTAACTTTTCGTCTTCTTGTCCAGGAAACTCAGCGCCTTGCCCGTGACCCTTTTCTCGCAGACCGCTTCCGTGACGGTGTAGACAAGGGCGAAGGGGACGCTCTAAGGCACTTTGATCTCCTACGATTTGTAGATCGTGTTTCTCTACGTCCATTGGAGAGACTGGTCTTGGCCTCGTCTATTATTGCTGGTTCTACTCGAAAGGAGCTTGCCACTCAGGCCGCTACTCTCATCCGTATCGACTTTGAAAACGCTGTTCTGTCCCTCTGCCAACACCCTTCTTTTGACCACGCCGATCTCTCCCCTCAGCAGATTGCAAAACTCATGTCAAACTTGTTGTCCGACTCCACTGCGGAAACCCCCGTGCTGGATGCCACACAGCGTCAGGCCCTCATCGCGGCTGCACAAGCCAAGTATGGTCCAGAGATTGTTGCTCCTATCTTGCAGCGCATTTTCCCTACCTTGAGGTACGCCACGCAATGCGTGTTTTTGCTTTGGTGAGCTATCATGACTAATAGCACTCGCTTCTGCAGCCTGCCGCCCGGTACATCACTTGTCCAAACCTTGATTCAGCTGGGTCCAGACATCACGAGCGATGCCGATACCGTCCGCGCACTTCTTCTGCGGTTTGGCATCTCCGATTCTAATTCTCCGCGGGACGCCCAAGTTGTGGAAATCATGTCAAGTCTAGCTCGGCTGGCTGCCGAAGGCACGACCTTGTGTGACGTAGGAGCGTTGGTGAGGGCTTTGAATAGTTTTGTGAGTCCTGACTTCGCGAAAAAAGAAGGGTATGGTTTTCTTACCTTTTTGCGCAGCATGTCAACCTTAACTGGGCCAACGTCATCAAAGCGTTCGACTGGCCTGATCGCCACGGTGTCGATACTGCGACCTTGAAGTTGCTGATAGCCATCCTCACAAATTGCCCACGTGATACTGAGCCCCACGCCGTGACTGGATTCTGGGGAACGTGGAACAACTCGTTGTACCAGCTGAAGCTTCTCGATGCCCTCCTATCCTTACCGGCGGACACCTTCAACTTTGTATCCCTGCCTGGTCGTAGGATAGTGACGGTGGAGGACGTGACTGCAGCGAGTCCTACGATCAAGTCGCTAGCGGCCAACGTTCAGGGGCACACATGGAATTCTCTGGACCTCTTCGAGGTTCTGGTACGACTCGCGGATTCGGACAATGCGGATATTCGGAATTGCGTGCGTGAGATGCTAGACAAGGCGCTCAAGATTAGCGCGGAGCTGGTCCACATGGGCTTGCTACAGGTGCCGGTATGTCATCCAGCTCCCCCTCGTTTCTTATTGATCACCTTAAACGCGTTACTACAGGACCAGAATTGGAATGACATCCGTCTCGAATACTCTCGCAAGCTGTTGGCTATGTTCTTGGCAGGTCACCCGAACCACCAACTCGTTTTCATGCGGCTCTGGCAAATTGAACCCACGTATCTTTTGGACGCCTTCCGCGATTTCTATGACGAAAGCCCGTCCAACATCACCAGAATTTTAGATGTTGCGCAGGACCTCAAGGTAGGGGTTACTAACTTGTGCCACTGAGACCGCGTGTTGACCTCCCACAGATCTTGGAGAATCTCTTGGAAGTTCGACCCTTTACCTTCGCTCTCGACGTCGCGGCACTGGCTTCTCGTCGAGAGTACTTGAACCTGGACAAGTGGCTTGCTGATAACGTGACGGCTCACGGCACGGAGTTCCTTCGCTCCATGATTGTCTTCCTGGAAGTCAAGATGGAGAGCGAGAAAATCTCGAGGATGTCAGATCCTGCCGTGGACAATCGCACGATGCCTCTCAATCCTCAAATTATCGCCATTTTCCTGCGCATCCTCCGTAACAAGTAAGTGTCGTACCCTGTTGCATTACCGCACTCATCGCTAATTCTATTGTCTAGCTCCGCCAAAATGCCCCGCGAGGACATCGACTACTGCCTCGAAGTCCGCAATGCTTGCCTCCAAATTCATCCCCGCCTCATGAACCTCACTCCCGGCGCAGACACTGAGCCTGGTTTCGCTGTTGTCGGCTACTCCGCTGAGATCGAAGCCGAGGTAGACGCCATCTACAAACAAATGTACGACAATCACACGCCCATCGACGAAGTTATCTCCCTCCTTCAACGCAGCAAAGCATCCTCCGACCCTAGAGATCACGAAATTTTCTCCTGCATGCTCCACTTCCTTTTCGACGAATACAAGTTTTTCCAATCCTATTACCCTGCCCGCGAACTTGCCATGACTGGCTACCTTTTCGGTTCCATAATTCATCATGAACTGGTCGATTTCATTCCGTTGGGCATAGCCATCCGCTACATCGTCGATGCATTGAGTTGTCCCCCCGAGACGAATTTATTCAAGTTCGGATTGCAGGCTCTTGCAAGGTTCGAGACGCGTCTTGCGGAGTGGCAGCCTCTTTGTCAGGCGCTGCTTAGGATCCCGCATTTGATGGAGGCCCGTCCCGACCTTACAGCTATTATTCATCGCGCGATCGCCACTGGAGCAGATGGGTCATTGAGCACTGCAGATATGCGAGGGTTATCGTCTGGTCTTACGGCTGACCCAGCCCCAGTGTTCACCGCCATCCAACCGGACAAGATGGATAGCGAGATCGTCAAGCCCTCCGAGGAGCTATCCGACAAGTTTCTTTTCATTGTTAACAACCTCGCACCGAGCAACTTCGACGCGAAGCTTGCGGAGATGAAAGAGCATTTCAGCGATGCGTTCGCGAGGTGGTTCGCCAATTATTTGGTGGATCAACGAATCAGTGCAGAGCCCAACAATCACCAGCTCTACCTTCGTTTCCTGGATGCTCTCGACAAGCAAACACTCTCAAAACTCATCCTCCAGGAGACATTCATCAAGTCTGCGGCGATGCTCAACAGCGAAAAAACCATGCAGGTCACTTCTGAACGTTCGATCTTGAAGAACCTCGGGTCTTGGCTCGGAACTATCACACTTGCGAGGGACAAGCCGATTCGTCACAAAAACCTTTCCTTTAAAGATCTCCTCGTAGAAGGCTACGATAGTGGTCGGCTGATCGTGGCCATTCCGTTCGTGTGCAAGACTGTGGAACCTTGTGCTAAATCGAAGGTGTTCAAGCCCCCGAACCCGTGGCTCATGGCGGTCATCTCGCTCCTCGCCGAGTTGTACCACTTTGCTGATCTCAAGCTGAACTTGAAGTTTGAGATCGAGGTGTTGTGCAAAGCTCTCGAGATTGACCTGGATACCGTCGAAGCGACTACCATCCTCCGCAGCAGGCCCACCGCTGACGCTGCTGCGCCTGCGCCCGGTTTGCCTGACTACGTTAATGATATTGACACGTTGCCTATGAATGGGTTCGAGGGTGGGGCGATGCAGAGCGAAGGGCAGGTCATGTCACTTGGCTCCACGGCATCGACAGAGAGTCAAAGGGCGATTGGGGCTCACACAGAATCAGTTTTGGCCGGCTTGGCATCCAGTGTCATCATCAATCCTCAGCTTGCTCCCTTTCATGCAAATCACTCATTCAAGAGGGCTGTACAGTTGGCTGTTGATCGTTCTGTTCGTGAGGTATGTCTTGTTTTGTCGTCAAAGTAGACATGTCTGAGGACCCTCACCATGGCTTTTGCAGATTATTGTACCTGTTGTCGAACGTTCGGTTACGATTGCGGGCATTTCGACCCGTGAGCTCGTTACGAAGGACTTTGCTACGGAAGCTAGTGAGGACAAGCTGCGCAAAGCCGGGCATCTGATGGCCCAAAAACTTGCCGGAAGTCTTGCCTTGGTCACTTGCAAAGAACCTCTGAAGAGCAACCTTGGCGGACACCTGCGCACGGCCCTAGTCGAGCATGGTTTCAGTGAACAAGTGATCTCCGAGCAGGTGCTTACCATCCTGGTAGCCGACAATGTCGAGGTCGCGTGCTCTGCTATCGAGAAAGCTGCCATGGACCGCGCAGTGGCGGATGTAGATGAGGGCTTTGCAGCTTCTTATGAAGTTCGTCGCAGGCACAGAGAACTTCGAAATGGGCAGGCGTTTTGGGATCCTACTGCTCCTCCCACAAACTTCTCGGCTGGTCTCCCAGATCCTTTACGTATCAAGGCCACGGGTTTGCAGCCTCACCAAGTTGCCGTATATGAAGATTTCTGTGAGTACTATGAAAGTCATTGCTCTGATACGTTGCTAAAGGTATGTGCAGCTCTCGACCCCAAACGCCGCTCGACTACATTGAGCCGACCTGGTTCGACGATGCCGTATCCTCGTGCCGACCCATTCAGTCCGGCTATCTATGATGCATCTCCTGCACCTGATCAAAGTATGGGACCTCATGGTCCTTTGAACCACCAAGAGGCAATGGAGCGGTTCACGGTTTGTCTCACATTGCCAATGCTGCGCTTTTATTCTGAACTCATATCGTCAGATCACCGCCAGGGACTTGGAGAGCCTCATCGTCCAGTTGCCCATCCCATCTCTCTCAGCCCTTCCCTCCAACCACGATATTCGCCACTTAGTCCGCCAGGTTCTCTTCATCGCTGCTGAGTCGGTGGACCGTCACCGTACCCCGCTGTTGATCTCTCAAAAAATCGTGCAGTTGTTGTACAAGGCGTCTTCCCAACTTGGCAGGGAGATCTATGTTGCGCTGCTGGATCAGCTTTGCCACACTTTTGAGGACGTCGCCAAGGAGGCTATTACTTGGCTTTTGTATGCTGAGGACGAGGCGCGTGCTTCCCGTTACACATGCTTACACCAATGCTGACATAAACGCATTAATTCAGCGCAAGCTCAACATTCCGGTGACAGTCACCCTTCTCCGCAGTGGCCTCGTGAATACTCCGCTCCAGGACCAGCAGTTGGCCAAGAGCTTGTTCCAGGACCCTCGTCCGACCTTGCAGAGCTTCGCGGCTGGTCTCGTCCGGGAGTGTTTGTCTAGTGACCCGCCCGTCGCATCCCAAAGTCAGTTGACATACACAGTCGAAGTTCTTGGACAGCTCTCTCAAGCTGGCAAAGCCAACGAGGAGTACGTATTTACGTTGCGCGATTTTGATACCCTTGGCTAATGCAGCTTTGCCAGCGTCCAACGACTCCTGGACGACCTTCGTGGCGTAGTGAGGAGGCCAAGCACCGCCCTCGCCTCAGAGGGTGTTGTTATCCGACAGCCTTCTGTCAAGCCCGAGACGGAGCAGCTCAGGGAGAAGTTGTTCATCTGGTTCCAGCAATGGGTCACTATCTTCCAGCGCTCTCACTCTCCAGAGAAGGCTTTCGTTCCCTACATTACCCAGCTGACCAAGCAAGGCATCCTAAAAGTCGAGGACGTGTCTTCATTCTTCTTCCGTGTCTGCGCCGAATCAAGCGTCAATAGCTACCTCAAATGCATCGCCGCTGGAGAGTTCGACTATTCTTTCCAAGCACTTGACGCGATGTCGCGCTTGATTGTCTATATCATCAAGTATCACGGAGATGCTTCTGGTGTCAACAACGACCAGGCGAAAGTGCACTACCTCACTAAAATCTTGTCGATCTTTGTCCTCGTTTTGGCCAATATGCACGAAGACCAAGGAGTGATGTTCCAGCAGAAGCCATTCTTCAGGTTCTTCTCGAGTCTTATCAACGACTTGCACTCCATGGAGGCACACCTAGGGTCTGTGTACTTCCAGCTGTTGATTGCTATCAGGTAATCTTGTTCGTCAGTGGAAAGGCTTTATAGGTGCTGACTATGGTGTTCTAGCGACACGTTTAGTTCCCTGCAGCCTACATACTTTCCTGGCTTTGCCTTCTCTTGGCTATGCCTTATCTCTCACAGGCATTTCATGCCGAAATTGCTCCTATCCGAGAACCGAGAGGGTTGGTCTGCGTTCCACAAGTTGCTGTTGTCTCTCTTCAAGTTCTTGGCGCCATTCCTCAAGGAAGCAGATCTTCAACTTGCAGCTCGTGACCTGTATAGAGGCACCCTCCGCTTACTCTTAGTTCTCCTTCACGACTTCCCCGAATTCCTTAGCGAATATTACTTCAGTCTTTGCGACGTCATCCCTCCACGCTGCATCCAACTCCGCAATATCATCCTCAGCGCATTCCCTCTCTCTATCGTCCTCCCCGACCCCCACTTGCGCAATGTCAAATTCGACGCCATGCCTGAAATGTGTCTCATACCACCCATCCTGTCCGATTTCGCTTCGGGCCTTAAAAGTACTGACCTCAGAAATACTTTGGACCAGTACCTCCTCAACCGCGGAACACCTGCTGCGCTGCACTCACTCAAAGATCGCTTGAAGTTGTCGGTGGTTCCGGAAGGCGCCACCGAAACCTATAACCTTTCCCTTATCAACTCTTTGGTTATGTACATTGGAGTGTCATCAGTCGTCCAGGCGAAGGCGCGGAGCGGGTCGTCGGTCTTCATCCAGAGCGACCCTGGCGTCGTTGCTTTACAGTACTTAGCTACTAATTTAGATGTTGAAGGTGAGCCATCTCATTTGTTGGGCTTTAGCTGGTGCTTATTTAAACCTTTAGGACAACACCACCTCCTGAGTTCCATAGCGCTCCACCTGCGATATCCCAATGCCCATACCCACTGGTTCTCCTCGCTCCTGCTCCACCTTTTCGTTGAAGTCAAGGATGATCGCTTCCGTGAGGTGATGACCCGGGTCTTTTTGGAACGTTTCATCGTTCACCGCCCTCACCCATGGGGAGCGTTGGTCACCTTCATCGAGCTTCTCAGGAACCAGAAATACGAATTCTGGAACAAGGAGTTTATCCGTGTTGCTCCCGAAGTCACCATGCTTCTCGAGAGTGTGAGTTCCGAGCTATCCTTGACGCCCGCGCAGGGCGCTGACGGAATGTACGATTACCAGGTCGCGAGGTCCATCTATCAATCCTAGACTCGCTCTGTCTTTTGTCGCTGCTATCTGTCGCACATATCTGTTTCTCTTTGGGTTTTCTTTCCCTCCTTTCTTTTTAATGCCCTCTCAGTCTCGTTTCCACCTGCAACTCACTGTATTGTAACAACTTTCCACCCTATTCAAGTGTTGAACAAGGTGTAACACGTGAACTTTGACTATATCGAGATCTTCTCGCCGTACACTTGCACACGGTTTGGCACACGCTTATCAGCACGGGCATCGTGATCCCCCTCCTGTACATGTCTCACGTTCTTGCCGTCTCCTGCGAGTGTCCATTGTTCATACAGCTGATTAAAGATTCATGTTACAACCCTACCGTACTATGTACAGCAAACTTATAGGCACCTATGCTAATCAACCCATGACATGCGTTCATTCCAGATCCACCGAGATGTGAGCTGGTCTTCATCGAGTGTCCATGCGTAGACGCTGGTGAGATGATGACCCAGTCTCGAGCGTGAGTATGGGGTACTATGCAAATGAAGATAACATACCCCGCGCCTTCCACGGCTGCTGTCCCTATTTTATCTGCTCGACCGTCGACGACTAACCAGTCTGGGAGGAGCACGCCCGTGCGGATGGGGAAGAGGCGAACGCCACGCTCTAGGCCAGACATGTCTGTTGACTGGAGGAAGAGCGAGATGGCCTGGGGGTTGTAAGGATGTGGTTGGAGGAACAGAATTGCTATGTGGAGGCACGGCGGCGAGTCAGCACCCTGGCGTGATTGACATCGGAGACAGAAGTACAAGGGGACCAAGAAAAAAGGAGAGTTTCCGTAGACAAAAGAACCCTCTTGATGTCGGATATGGATATGTTGGCACTTTACTTACCTGAAGATGGCCACTCGAACTTCCTCCCGTCGATGCTCCATGCGCCATGACTGTACGTCCATATGCTCTTCATACGCTCTAGCCAACCTTGGACGAGCGGCTCCCCAGCACAACCGATGACGACCAGGTTTCCGTCGCCAATGTTCATGGTGCTCGCAGTCTCGCCTCCTCGAGCCTTGGCGACCTCACCTACGCTTACGATCTGTGCATCGAGTGAATGGAATAGCTGGAGCGCATGAGCAATTCTCAATGCTGCTGAAAGCTCGGGGGAGGGTGCGAGAGTTGGGACCAACAAGGTTAATGGAGCGTGTGTGGATAGAATCGCTTGCAGGCGTTGCGGTGGCTGGAACGGAACGGGGATGTCCGGTACAGGAACTAGCTGATTGGGGTATGCGATCTGACCCGCGTGAGCGCGTGCGAGATATTCGAGAGGCGGCAGTTGAGCGCTACCATAGGGGTGCAGTGAATAAACCTCGTACCTTCCAAGTTGGCTTGCACTGGAGCCCTGCAGAGGACCCAGACATCGTCGCATCCCTCAGAAACAATATCGTCCTGTTTGAATAGCCCATGCTGCCCACGTCCACTTGAGTGTCCTCTCCGTCGACCGTCAGTATCGTCGTCGTGTCATTCTCGAGTCCTATCGGTTTGCCGCAAATGGTGAACCAGATATCCAGGTTGAGCGAGAATGCCGAGATGTTAGTCGTGCGTATCGAAGTGTGCCCATTCAGAGGCTTCTTCACCTGGAGACGGGCAAGCCTTGGCATGGTATGTCAACGAACGGAGCGGCACAAACAGACAGGGCCAAGAAACGGGGCAAATGCAACCACGAAGAACAACCCGAAAACCCCACCAAAAAAACACTCACAATCCCGGTATCTTGAGTGCACGTATCTGCCATCCATTCAACGACCCGCTCTCAGCAGGGATTGCAACCGTGAGGGTGAAACATTTCATCTTTTCTTCCTGGGGGTTTAATACTCCTATATTCACATTGTTTCCGCCCGTCACCTCGTCGATATTTGCATAGGATGAGGATACCGGCGAAGACGAGGAGAAATACACCCGATCCAAGAATGACTGCACGTGCTTGTTGAAAAGGACCTCAAAGTACCAATGAGGTTGGCCAGGGTCCTCATGGTACCTAGAAGAAGAAAAAACCATAGCGGCCGCGAAATTATTCGTCAATTGGAAGGACATCACAATAAATGCAAAGGGGAGGAGCACGCACGTAACATCCGCGTCACGATCCCAGGTTTTCAATATCCCCACTTGTTCGCGTGTATGCCACGGTGGAACATTGTCGTCTGCGCCTCTGTCACGGGTATCAATAGTCAGCCGAGCTCGTGACTGAACGAAATTTGAGTTGGAGCATGAGATAGACGTAAAAGGACAACATATCACATTTACTTCTCGTGGGTTTGTGGATCACTCACCCATGTATAGCCAACACAGGCATCCCAGTCAGGTTCCCCAAAAACAAGTCATTATCGTCTGGCGTGAGTGAGCTATCGAGTACAGCACGTAAAGCCGGGTCCACAAAGTGCGCGAAACGACTCATGCACCACGAAACATATGCTTGGGATTTGATGTAACCAGCTGCTGGGATTACTGGAGATGTATACGGCACGAATCAGCACATAAAGACATGGAGAGAAGACTGACTCGAAAGACGAGACAGGAGGCTCACCCGCACACACCCTGTCAGGCCACCTGCTAGCCATATACCAAGCCCCCTGACCACCATTGGAATGACCCACGAGGACGACACGCGTCTCGGGATGGAAGCCCCATTTTTTCCAGCGACCCAAGCCGGAGCTAGAGAGGATGTAGGAGAGGGCAGAAACGGCTGCGAATGAGTCAGCTGTAGAGGGTCCATGCCAGTCGAGGCCCTGTTGTAGCCAAGGTAGAGGGTGAGAACGATATTTGGACGAAAACATGAAGGAGCACTACAATAATGTAAACTCACCCAAGCAGTCCGTCCCTGGGGCATCACCACCCACGCATACTTTTGGCGCATAAGCGAGTCGGCCCAGAAAGATTGAGTGAGAACGTCAACACCTGCGCCATCTAAAATTCCTCACATCAGTAAGTCAAAACCTGTCAGCGTTTCTCCCATTGGCATCGACATCAGCCGTCTACTTACGAAGCGCGAGAATGGGTTCGTTCCCCCAACACCTCTCCTTTGTGTTACTGCAGTTGTCCTTTCCCCAGACAACCTCTCCAAATGCCTCCCTAGGGGGTTTCACCGAAAACGCGGTGACCATCGATTTCGAGAAGAAATATGTCGCCCGAATAGGAACATGCACCGTTTCCGTCCAAAGTGGAACATGGGTAAGTGGCAGAGAAACCCGGAGGATGAACGTCTTCTGGGCTGCAGGCTTGTTCGTGAGTGTATGAGTCGCGGGTAATTCGGTGGTTGGTGACAAGAACGACGCGGAGGAAGAAGACACGCATGTGAGCTCTACGTCCAACTCCACTACGTCCTCTGGAATATGTTCTAATGGAGATATGAACAACCGGAGCGGTATGACGCGTGTTTGTGTCGGTGCTATGCGTGCAGGCAAGCCATCGAACAGTGCGAGAGACAGCGACGGCGGGAGGGGCTTAGGACCAGGGACAAGGCGGGCGCTGATGACGTACCAGTACCCTTGCCCCTGATCGACCCCGAAGTCTAGTTTGGTGGCACCTGTATCATTGTGGTTGGGCATCAGAGATTGAGATTGCGCGAACCCGGTAGCAGCCCAGTGCGAAAAATCAAGACACCGCAACCCAATGCCGATCGCCTCTCCAAATGGGGTGCCATCGACAATATGGGGGGTTATCGAATGTGTGGGGATGTGTTGAACGGGTGAGCCTTTGGCGGAAATGCGAGTCTGTACGGTTTGGAACAGGGGAGCAGGAGCGTAGGGGAATTCAAGGGCGATAGAGAAGTTGAGTGTGAGAATTGGATGAGGAGAGGAGTAGGCATTGGGGTCGCCGAAGAGGCGGATCTAAGTCGGGTGTCATGGGTTTTATACCGATGAAGATGAACGAACAAGCATGCAAAGAACATAACCATGAGGAGGATCACGTCCATGAGTACAGGAGCAACCTTTGCACAAGCAACGAGACTGTTCACCGCACCTCATATGCCCCGCATATAATGACCTCATACCTCGTCCCCACCTCATTCCTCGCAGGCGACACAGGCAGCCTAACGAGCTGCGACGGGGCCCTCTCCATCGCATATACGTTCCCAGGATGCCAAACCGGAATGTGGGTCTCCCTCTGTGGTGAATCAGGAGGCGGGAGAATAGTGAAGAAGGCACCTTGAAGAAGGTCAGTGTGGAGAATGGGCTCTGATTCGTCTACGATCTCATCACTCATGTCCCTAGCTGTTTCCCTCCTATATGGCGGATGAACAGACAGCCAGCCCCTCATTACGTTCATATGCTGAACGCCCGCCCATCCTTCTGTCGCGCGTATCTGCTCCCAGGGCACGGAAGGATGCGAGATTAGAATGGTACCATGCGGGTCTGCTTTTGTACGTGACCAGGAAGCGTACGCGGTGTGTGTGAGTGATGTGGGGTAGATTGTGGGTTGAGTGGTGACTGAAATCGAACAAGACACTGGGTTGGGTGGGTAGAGGGGATAAATATACGACCTGGGATCGAACTGGCACGTTCTCAACGACAGGACTCACAATCGAGAGGGTACGCGGGGGAAAGAAAGTGCTGCTCGCGAGCGTGTATTGGGAATGGCCCAAGAATCTACATGTATGGACACCACGGCCAGTTCAGTACCGTCTTGTCGGACTTGAAGGACGAAAGTCGTACATCCCAATCGCGTTCCAGCTCGACGCGCCAGCCTCGAGCCGTGCTCGAGATCGTAGTGCTCATTCTGGGTGCAAGTCAGACTCCTTCTCACCGCTGCCTCGAGTGTGAGGGGGCGACTTGCTAGGGAGGGGGTGATATGTTGAGTGGTAGTGCTATTTTAAGAACCTGTCAAGTCACGTGGTCCTGCTTCACCCGAAGACGTTCAGGGTAGTCGTAGATGGCAGGCGCAGTGACCTGGACTCCTGATACACGCCAACCATGAAGCACCGATAACTAACACGACAATGAATGTCCAAGGAGGTTGCACGCAGCATAGCTCATAGCTGGGCCAGACACAGATGCAAGGCGTGCCAGTGAATCAAGACTCCAGTAGATATTCTGCACACATCGTACACCACCATGTCGTCTCCAACGCCCTCGTTATGCCCCGTCTATTTCTTTCCAGACCTATCAATGCAATCTATCACAAAGTAGCCTCGAAATCGAAAAGAAACCGACGTACTTCTTGATACCACCACCAGGTGGTCCACCTGACCATCCATTCCACATTTATCGAATCGATAATATGGTGAACAAAATATACACGTACCTTTAGCAGCTAGATATTGTACCGATCGAAGAATTCAGGCGAGTCGAACCCCGGGTGTACCACGAAGTAATCAGAGAGATGGTACTACGAAGGACGTACGAAACCAAATCGAACACACCTTTGTCCCTTGCAGCTTTTACAGCAGCCTCATCAGCCTTCTTCTTATCCTTGAAGGCCTTGTCATCTTCGTCCTCCTCTTTTTGCTCTTTCTTAGGAGCCTATGGGTGAATTTAAGATGGTGCATGGATGAACACAAAGGGTCAGAGATGTAGTGTATAGTACCTTCAAAGGCTTCAACTTTCCACCCTGTCGTGACATTCGAGCTTCTGGGATCTACGCAACACTGAAGGACGATCGAGTTAGAGAGACTAGTCGATAAGAAAATGTGCTCCCGTTATGGAAGTTTCAAGACAAATTAAACTTTGGACATTGATCCCACCACCTTCTTCAAGTTCTTGAACGTCGTGCACAGGCTGGCATAAAGAGGCGGTTCGTGTTGGATAGTTCGCCGTGGGCTCGCTTTTACCTTCGGAGTTGGCTTCTGTGCTTTTGGGAATGGTGTGTTCGATGGGTTTATCCTTCTGACGGTGGGTACCGCACACAACGCGTCCGACGCTATCTCCAGCTCGAACGAGGACCACCTGGTAAAACATGTTCATTGTTTACCACCAAAGCAAAACGGACGACTCCCAGCCAGACTCCGGACCTGGCTCTGACTCCTTATTATCGTTCCTTGATACCCCAATATCTCTCTCGTCGTCTTACGGCACTATAGGGGATGTCGGAGTGGCTATCGAAGAGCTGCGTCACGCTCTTCACGGCGAACACCGTGTCCAGACGAACCGGGGCCGTCCAAGGAATGCGTAGAGCTCCTCGATGATCACAGTTCGTCTGTTCTAGGTTTCGACGAGTAATTGCCCGATGCCCGCACCCTACTAGTGATGTCCGCCATCAACACAGCCGGTATCATCGAGCAGCCTTATCCAGTCCAAG